>JAHZNC010005640.1:0-33027 GCA_027744095.1 Zhuqinia jingwanae | reverse complement strand
TGCCTTTTTCTTACCTCACAATTATAATATGCCATATATTTTTACTGCGTTGCATTGCATGCCTTGGCTTTTGCATCATTTTCATAGACCAAAGTCGTCGCTTGCATTGCATTTCATTTGCATGTCAATGCATATAAATAACAAAAATTCAACAAAGTATTTTATAAACATGGCATATGGTACACAGTGGGCACCCAGTCAGACACGAAATTATTTTCGGTACATTTTAGCTCTGTGAGAGCCATGAGTAGCTCAACTTGTTCTTTTAACTGACTACACATTACACATCGTCGTTTCATTCCAATCCAATAAAACTTTCTGTCTCTTTCTGCGTCGAATATTTCGATTTGCTTTCGCATTTTCGCTTAACACTTGAGTAACCCGTTCGTGTAGACTAAAAAGGTGCACTTTTTTGGAAAACGGCATCAGCAAAAAAAGTGAAGCTCAAACACGGCGACGAGGGATCAACACATACACACACACAGGCAGCTTTTCATAAAATTTTATACAACAATTCAGTATCTAAAAACCATCCGATGATGATGCGATGATGTTGATACTTTTATATTTCAATATAATATGTATATATCTATATCGAATCAGAATGAGTTGAGTCGTTGAATGATTTGATATGAAATGTAAAGCTGCGTATATATAAAGTTTTCTGTGTGTTGTATAAAAAACCCCTGAAAAGTCAAATACGCTAGCAGGTTCTCTCGGCTGAATGGACAGTAAATGCATGAATGGTGCTGCTATATACCACCTCAACTTAAACCACATAAACGCTGCGCTACGCGTACGCTTACTATCAATTTCGTTGTTTATACTACCACCTATATACCTATGTATATATGAAATCGCATCTCATTTCATATATAATTTGATAGGACGATCCATTCTCTGGCCGTCCATTGCATCGGTCCGCGTATCTAGTTGTGAAATAGAGAGATCCCATTTATACAAAAGGATAAAGTGTGAATACACACATAAAAAGCACATGAAGACTTTCAAGACGACGACACCACTGCACTCTGCAAGCAAACACAAAACAAAGCGACGTAGAGATAGCTTCTTTTATACACGGTTTATTTTACGGGCACAGGACAGACCTGTGTATTATGTGTGTAGTGCGTCGATGGGTATATATGGGTTTTGTGTACTTGATACAAGTTTTTACATTTTCACATACAAAGTTCATCTTAAAATAAAAATCATTTGCCCTTATTCTAAAGCACCCAGAGCGCTACAATCCATAAGAGAAGAATTGACGTGTTTTTTTACACACACAGACATACCTAAATCCCAATGATGTTGAATATATATGAAAACTGCAAACGCTTGCTCTTGCTGGCATCTATTATGTAGCTCTAGTATAATATGTATATGCATTACACTGTATCAATTTCAATATAATATGACGTGATGTGATGATGATAAAAAGATGCATATCATATCAACATCAACTATGTTTAGTATACCTGATCTGACTGAACCTGAAAAAGCTATATGATAACATGGCTAAATATTTTTGTCGTTATGCTGGGATGTAATGTAAGTGCCTATATTGGTATAAATATTCCTGTTTTATACACAACAGTATATATTACCTCTATACTTCCTGTGTATGTGTATAAACTAGATTGAGGTTCTCTGTGAAAGATTCCAACGTATGTTGGTTGCAGTTTTTGCTTGTAAACTTGTAATGTTGTTGTTACACAAAACTTTTTTACTACTTGACTACTACTGCGACCAGCTACTAATGTATAGGAATACAGAATAGGAATGCCTATGTATAAAGTAGAGAGAGAGAGAGAAAAAAGAGAGTTTTGGGTTTTTGCATAATATTTGCATTCTTTATCCTTCTTCTTGCATTGTATATGCACACAGCAAAATTATCCAACAACAAACAATAATACTGAAGACATATATATTATATATATAGCTACTATTACACTATATAGACTTACACATATTTTATCAAAACTACAAACAAACTACAAATATACTGTGTTGTTTTGTGACTAAAACTATCAGAGAACTACCACCAACAACTTAACATCAAGTAAATTTATTTTATGCCTGTTCGCTGCCTGCTTACTTGACTCCACGATGAATCTGTCTAATATTACATTACTGAGCTAAAAAAAAGTAAAGTAAGTACAGAAAACGCAAAGAGTTTCTTCTATAAAATATTATAGTAATACATTTTACATTTACACACTATACTCAACACACACACACATCCATCCTCCTCTCATCTATAATAATACAAAAAAAAATTGTTCTGAAAATCAAATCACAACTTAACACAGCAAACTTGCTCTAATATTTTGTTGTAATGAGGAGAAAGAAAGTGGGTAAACTCTATCTACATAACTGCTTAACAATACAATTATTATTATTATTATTATTATTTTGCGTCAACTAAACACAACTTGTGTGTGTGTTGTGTGTGTATAGGTATGTTGTATTGTATCATGTATTAAAATTTTTGCCTGCTCCACTCTAACAACTAATCTATATCTCTAACCATTTAGGTGGTAATAGTAGGTATCTATAATATATTCAATCATTCCATCGTCAATTTAATCTCTTCATTCTGATTGCATTACATTCGCCTCGCCAGAGCACTTTGGTAAAAAAAAATATTGTCGATACATTTTGTTACTTATTTTTGCTACATGATGATGATGATGGTTTGTTGTGTGTATTACCAGAAACGCAAGCACGCTTGCATGCAAATAATGCATAGGAAAAAATGATATGATACAAAATCTATTAATAATAATAATACAGCAACTATATATACAAGAAGACACACTCATATTATTACCATTATACTACATTTATAACATTACTACTACAAAAAGAATTTTTTTACTACATTAATTGTATTCGTGTGTGTCTGTGTTTACTGTGGAGTTTGTGCACTTGCACAGTCAAGAGATACCTAAAAATACAATAATAAAAATAAAAAACAGTGCAACTTATAAAAAAAAATCTTTGCAAAGCATTCAAAATAGAGAGAGAGAAAGAATAGAGAACACAATATATATTATATATACGCTAAAGAACACAATAAAAAACTGATGGTGGTATATCTTCATTCTTCATCGTCATCATCATCGCATCCAACAAATCCAAATTGTATTATCCTATATATCGAGAGAGTATCTATTGTAATATCATCATCGTTTGTTGTTTTTTTATTGTGAATGTCTTCGTCGTCGTGGCCTGTGGCTTGTTTAAAAAAAAATATATAAGTGAGTGAATGACTGACCATTCAAAAAAAAATATATATCTTGTTTCGTTAACTTATAACAAACAATTTAAATTCAATGTGTGCGTTCTGTAGTTCTGTAATAGTAAGTGCGTTACACTCTCGCATAATATATTCAATCATCACGATAAATGCTACATTGTTGTCTTCTCTCTGATCATTGATCATCGACTCGACATTAATATTATCATGTAATCATATTGCATTGCAATAAATCCCATCCAACTATCAAATCAAATAATTTTACTGTTAAACTGTAACAAAACAACAACAAAAATCCTTGATTCGTTTGTACAAGTAAGTGTGCAATGCCCAACACTCACAAAATAAAAGTGAGCAGCGAGTTTTACACAAGTTAACAGAAGCTGTTTAAAAAAAAGTCTCTTTCCGTGAGTGATAGTTGTTGCGTTTTGAGTTGTTGTTAATTTTTTTTTGTTCTTATTGGATTTTGGGATATAACAAAAATGTAATGCTTACTGCACATTTATTTACATGCTAGTATACTTTTATTTTGTGGTTTGTTGTTCCATTGTTGCCATTTCATTTGTTTGCACATGCAAACACAATGGTTATTTTGTTAGTTTATAAGTTTATAATAGGTAGCAGAGATTAGGAAGGCCATTTTTCTCTAAAAAGTCACTACAAAAATGTGCAAGCATATGTCAATCTCTTTGTCCTAAACTCGTGTAACAACCGCAATAGGCAGAGTTGAACTTTTTACGGTTTTGCAGGTCCGGCAATATTTTTTTACAAGTAATATATTTATTTATTTAAAAAAAATGATTTGTTGAGATAATCCTGCAAGTTTGCATATTTAAAACGTACAAAGGTGATAAAAGGAAAGATAAAACAAAGTTGTGTGCTCCATTTATGTCCATCCAGCAGCAGCTTCAAAAGCCGCTGATCAGATCACAAATACAAATTACCACGCACACGCACACACACACACACATACATATATATCGCTTTTCCACAATCCACATAATCATCATCATTTATCACATCCCCATCAAGTAAAAAGCATGTTCCACACAGTCATTCCATCCGATTTGTTTGCGTCTCATTAGGTGTAAACAGCTATTAACAGGTAGAGAAAAAAATAGTGCGTGGTGGTGCGGTGGTTATGTTATTTCTTTGTAGTTTTATATTTGCTTTTGCCACATTGCCACTTTAACTTATGGAATTCAAACGCCGTCAGTAAAATAACTAACAGATTTACATTCAATAAAATAAAACAGTAAATATTTTCATTATTATCCAAATTTTAGAATTGCCTGTTGTTTGTTTATAATTAAATGATTCATCGTCCGGTTTTAATAATTAAATGGTTATACACTGGACTAAATTGACGTGCAAAGCTGTGGGGTCGTATAAATAAGTAAAGTTTCTACTTTTGTGGGAATTTTAACATAATATCTTAATTTTAAAAATTAATTGTTTGTATCTCAGAGTTGTACATTATACTTCTCAATTTTGTTGATTATCGTGTAGTAAAAATGGAAGAGCAATTTTTGTCCCTTTTTGGACGAGTTAGTTGAATTTTGCTTGTGGTAAAAATCAAATAAAGGTCAATCTTAAACGTCAGTTAGTTGTCTATAAGAATTAGAATTGATGTGTTTCATGGGTGCATGTGTTTGAAATTGTCTAGAATTAGCATTTAATCGCCTTTTCCATCATTAAATCATGAGTGGCAAATATAGGAATGTCTCCAACCCGAGGGGAAACGTAACGAAAATAACTATGCAATACTCTCTCGTATGATAATCAGATGAGGCATACCTATATTAAAGATAAGATGTATAGTTTGAGGAAAATTGTAATATTAATATGTGGCTTGTAATTGTGAGGGTTTTAATTATTTATGCAAAAGCTGCACCATTTATTATTACGTATTAATGAAATTCTATCTTATCTTCCTCCTAGATTTTTCTACTGTAAATTGGATACGTTCCGAAAATCTACAACTGCGAAAAGTCAAGTGCTGACTCAAACTACTACACCTGCATCTGCAGTCAACGAAATTTTCTTGCATGAAATTGTCGTCGTCGTCACGTTAGTATCCTGCGGTTGGATCGGAGGGCACCAAGTCGGAAGTTGTTTCGAGCAGTGACCTTTCAGACGTGGTCCTGCTTGTTGGTGGTTACAACAAAAAACAAACAAAAATTCGTCATTCGTTAAAACTTCGGGAGAGATCGAGCTTTCAAAATATTAAGAACGGAAAACGCAATAGTAAGATAAATTGACAATCAGTTTTATATATGTATAACTTCCACAAAAGTGTAATTTATACTCTAAAAAGCTACAAAGACAGTTTTTAAAAAATCACATCTTTACGGTATATCACCTTGCTGTCTTTTGAAGCAGCTGGTATTGCCATTATTCCTTTACTCCAGTGTTTCCTGTGCTACAGCAGCCTAAAGACCTAAGACATCGACTTTACTTATATTGTAAGATCCCGTCGATAACTTATTAAAAGTGTATTTTACAATTTTGGATTATCTTCAAAAAATAGTGCCGCGTGCGTGTGGTGTTCAAACGAAAAAATAAAAAAAGATTTTGATATTTTTCTAAGTTGACATTTGTAGTGTAGTTAGCGGATAAAACAAGTTACAAACTCGTAACAAAAAAATTTGTATCGTGGTGTTTTGAACTATAAAATATCTATATTAACGTTATAACGTTCTTTTAACAAGGCTCGTATTGTTTAAAAACTGTATACAAGTGTTACACTCCTCTTCTTCAACACCTATAAGCCATATAGCTCAGTTGTGGTCGTTCTCAAACGACAAAAAAAGGATTTGCTCAAATCACAGCTCCTTGTAAAATGCCAAGCAAAAGGTAATTGCCATTTTAA
This sequence comes from Zhuqinia jingwanae, assembly GCA_027744095.1. Classification (NCBI taxonomy): domain Eukaryota; kingdom Metazoa; phylum Arthropoda; class Collembola; order Entomobryomorpha; family Paronellidae; genus Zhuqinia; species Zhuqinia jingwanae. The sequence goes on along the minus strand of JAHZNC010005640.1, from coordinate 26,893 downwards.
AATAATAACAACGCAAAAATTCAATTAACATTATCTATTGTTATTATATATCAACTAACATTAACTCAACCCATTTATATTGTATTTCAGTATGTCTCCGATGCATAATATTCCGCCTAAAATAGGAGATGCCTCATTGAAATTTGGGCCCGATTGGCTTCGGGCATTGTCATCGGACACTGCAAACAACGTAGGGGGAGGGGATACTGGGGGAAGAGGTGGTATTCATGGAGGAGGAGGAGGGTGGGGAGGAGGAATGAGCCATGCTATGAATTCTGCCATTCAGAGAGATTATTCGGCAACAGTTTCAATCCAACAGCATGCATCATTTCAACAACATCAATCTCAGAACTCTCAGAATAAGGACGGGAAAGATTTTCAACAGTTATCTGCTAGCAACAGTGTGAACCGGTTTAAGCCTTCCGAGTTTCGATACAGTCGAGAGGAGATGCTTTCGCTCTATGATAAAAATCTAGGGGCGCCAGGATATCTGCAAACGTTTGGGACATTGCTTATAGAAAAAATGCAGCCTCCGTTGGCATTTTCACAGCCATCCGAGGACGAAATTGTAAGAGTACGATTGTGTTAATTACATTATATATACATAAGTTATTATTATTAACAGGTCGAGATATTTTATTAATGATTTTGCTCACAATGCAGAGGATCTGGCATACCCCGCAACCCGAATCATCTAGGCAAGGTGGCGTAGGTGCTACACCTATGGGTAGAGGCGCGTATTCTGTTCGGGGTAGAGGTGGAGGGTTAGAGCGTGGACGAGGTCGTGGGAGAGGAGGGTATTATAGTAGGCCTCATGAGGACGAGGAACGATCTTTTTCCAGGCCTAGAACTTTTGAACGATCCCAGGTACGAGTATCTACTAATTGTTTAAAAATAATTTGTAAAAGAATAGGAAAGTAACGTGTTGCATTTTTTTTTTAAATTTGAAAGCAGAGTGCTCATGAGAGGGTTTGGGCGGAAAGAAATGGGAACGTCGGAGGTCCACCGGGAGGAGGAGGAGGAGGAGGCGGCGGAGGAGGAGGAGGTGAAGAAGGTAGTGCACGTGGGGGAAGTTGGAGAACGAGGGAGCCATATTCAGGAGGTAGACGTCATGATGATGATGACGGTTGGCGCAAGCCACGATGGAGGAGGGAGGATGAAGAAGATAGCCCAAGAACCAATAGTGGCCGTCGACTTCACAAAAGCTGGAGCGAGGATGACGCGCATGACAACCTTCCTGAATGGTAATATATCAATTTGGGTGAATGAGGGTTATTTGATGATGATGAGTAGCTCACCCACATACATTATCCTGGCATACAGGGCGCGTGACAATCCCTGTGAAGAAAGTGGAACTTTCGATGCGTCAGGAGCTTTTCACGGTGAGGAACGTTCAAAAAAAGATGAGAATTTACGAGATGGTGATGGGAACTCGAGGTCCAGTGCTGAATCTGAGTCTCATGGATCTCACAACGATAGAGGTAATTAAATGAAAATGAAGCATACAAAAGTTCATGTATTACTGTAATCTAATAATCTAATGTAGTGAAACATTTTGCTCCTTTATTAGTACAAAAACGAACCCCCGATAGAATCGATATTTCCAAATCTGTGATCCCACCCGTCGTTGAAGAAGAAGAAATGCTATCTGAGAAAGAGCGCTACATGACTTCACTAAACAACATAGAAAATATAGAGAAAACAACCTACAGCAGTACAGACTCTTACCCTACCAATCAGCATAATGACAGGAACATGAAGTCAATAGATCCTGGCCGCCCAGTAGACTCCTCAAAATCCCGTCTCATAGTTAATCAAAACCACTTAAAGCAAGTATTAGATGACTCTTCATCGGATGCACGTGACCTCCTGTCCTCAAAACTGGTTATGCGAGATATGGATTCTAACCGTTCGCGCACTACAAGTTTGAGTAAAAATAGCGATGATGACCCGTATCGCAGGTATATTTAAAAAAAAAAAAAAAAAGTATCGTCTTGGTAGAAAGTGTTAGATCTTACGAATTAGTCTAATTGTATATGTGTATGCAACTTGTAGTATGACGGAGGAGGCAATGAATTTGGTATCCAAACTCATTGAGGAGGATCAAATATCCGGTTCCAGGGTCTCCTCCACATCTGGTCACAGTAACAAAGCATCGTCCTCTATTTCTGCATCCTGTCAAGGTCTGATTGGTAGTGGCAGAGGTAGTGATGCAGTAAATAGTAAAGTCAGTTTAGGACTTGACGAACTTGCAGCAAATCCAACGCTGCTGAAGAACATACCTGTTAGTGGAGTCGTCTCTGGTGTTGTCAATCATACGGCCTCGATGGACGTTTGGTTGTACCGTGACCCTCAGGGTAGTGTTCAAGGACCATTTCCCACTCACGAAATGGCATTATGGTATTCTCAAGGGTATTTTTCCGCCAATCTCCTCCTTCGTAGAGAATGTGATAAGGTATTCGTAACGTTACTGGAAATGGGGAGATTATACAATAGAAATCCCTTTGCCATCCATCATGAGTCTCCGCCGCCACCACCAATTTTGGTACGCTGCCGATAATGACATTAGCATACTTTGGCGACGGGTAAATTACCCGGGCTAATGCCTTCTCATATGACATCTAAATTGTTTATTTGACCATTCAGGAACCTCTTGGAAGTGCCTTAGATCTCCACCGAAATGAAGGTAGTGGGCAGCCCCATTTCCAGCGGCATCAGCAGCAACAACAACAACAGCAGCAGCAGCAGCAGCAGCAACAACAACTGTTACACCAAAATATTCTCAGAGAACAACAACAACAGCAGCAGCAGCAACAACAACAGCAGCAGCAGCAACAACAACAGCAGCAGCAGCAACATCATCAACAGTTTGCTATGGGGTATAATGTCTACTTGTACCATATTAAACTGATTTCTCATTGTGAAATTCATATCATTTGGCGTTGCAAGTTGCAATCAGCAATCAATGAATTACTCACTTACCTATCTGTTTTAGTGGAATTGCTCCTGGTGCATCTAGAAAGGAAGACGCTTGGCAAACGCAAAGCAGGGCTCAGAATACCCAACAACCCATTGGTAGGAATACAACAAATGCTATTCCTTTATCCCCTGATCCGGTTCAAGCACAGCTACTCCTTAGTTTGGCGAAAAGTCAAGGGTTGAATGTTGACACTAATTCCTCGAATCCTATCGATCATCTTCAGGCATTGTTTCAACGACAAAATGTAATGAAAAATGTGATATAATGAATTTTCATGTCACTGACACAATGTAAACGACTTGAGTATAACAATATTCTATAAATTCCAAATTACAGCTAAAGAATATGGGTGGAGACGTTCCTGTATCTGTTCAACAGCAGCAATCATCCACCAGTGATGTATTCAATCCCATGTTGCACTCTCAAATGAATCCTCAAATGGAAGTGCGCAAGTCCCCAGTAAATGCACCAGATCCTATCCAATCCCTATTTCAACAGTTGACGAATATGACAAATACTCAGCAACAGCAACAACCGCCACATCAGCAGCAGAAAATGCACCCTGGTAGTACGTCGGAAATAATTAATCATTGGGGAGGGTCCCATTCATCCGTACCAGTACAGCAACCAGGGCTCCAGGGTCAGTGGATGTCGCAGCCCTGGGATATCAACGAGCAACTTTTAAAGCAACAAAAAATGGTAAAAATCAAAGTTAGTAAAAAAAAAACTTTTACAATACACGTCAAATGGGCTACTTGTGTCTGAATCGATGGAAATTCATTAATATTTTTTATTTATTAAATCCAAAGCATGAGGAGGAAATGCAGAGACGCCAGAAAGAAGAAGAAGAAAAGGATCGTAAACGAATTGCTGAAGAGGAACAGAGAAAGTTGTTGGAGGAACAGAAACGGGAAATGGAAGAGCGCGAAAGGAAGTTACGTGAGGTAAGAATAAGAAATAACAATAATAAAGTAAGGGTAATAATAATGAATACACCTTATACACCAAACATTTTGAGAAAAAGCATCAGATATCACCGATCTGGTAAGTTATGCATGTAGCCAAAATCACATATAATTGAAGTAGGAAATATGTGTAGACTCGACGTCGACAACAAGAAGTACAAAATTAAGCATATTTTTAGTTAGGAGTGGCTTTTGTATATTCCATGCTACCAGATGATCGGCCATGTCTGATGCGTGAATTAAAAGTAAAAGACAAAATTTACTTAGAATTAACAAATATTTTTTCAAAGGAGGAGGCACTTAAACAGCAACAAGAAGCGGAACGAGCTCGTCAAAAGGAGTTGGCGCGTCAAGAGTTACTAATGCAGCAACAACGCATGGAACAACAGAGACTTTTGGAGCAACAAAGGTTAGAACAGCAAAGACTTGAACAACAGCGTCAACAACAGTTAGAGCTTCAGTTAGAGCAACAAAGACAACTCGAACAGCAGCAGCGTCAGATCGAGCAACAACGCCAACTGGAACAACAACGTCAGTTGGAACAGCAGCGTCAGATCGAGCAACAACGCCAGCAACAACAACAACAACAACAACAACTTTTGGAGAAACAGAGACTGGATGAGCAGCGCCGACAACAAGAACAACAACAAAGGGAACTCCAAGATCAACAGCAAAGGGAGCGTGAACAGAAATTGCGTATGGAACAAGAACAACAAAGAGAAAGAGAACGACAAGAACAGCAGGCAAAGCTACAAGCAGAACAGCAAAGATTCTCCTGGAATTCGAATTCACAACAGGTTTCTGGCAATGGAAAGGCCCGAACTTTGTTAGAAATACAGCAAGAGGAATCCCTGAAGCAGGAACAAGAAGAGCACATGCGTCAACAAATGTTGAAAAAGCAAATGCAACAACAGGAACAAATGCGGCAACAGCAGCAGCAGCAGGGCAAGGGTGGAATCAATTTGAAATGGGCTCAAGGGGCTGCTCCTCAGCAGAAGGTTGTTATTAAGTCGCTGACAGAGATTCAGGCGGAGGAACAAGCCAAGTTATCCAAGGTTGGTTGGGCAATATATATATATATACTTGAATATAAAAATTCTGATGATTCATATGAAACAAATAATTTATTATTTATTATCCAAATGACATTTTTGAATTTAACAAATATTTGTCAGTCTTGGCTGGTTGTCCTTTAATATTGCGCAACATAATATAATAGATTTTGTGTTTTTTACAAATTGTAGCAAAAAGAGAAGGAGCGTGAGCAGAGAGCTATGATGCAGCAGCACCATCAGCAACAGCAAGCCTGGAGTGCCAATCTTACATGGGCGAATCGTGCGTCTTTGAATGCTCCACCTTCAACCAAGGCAAACGGTACGGTAAACTTGAATTAACTGTCATTCTTTTAAAAATTATGAGAATAGAGCCAGAGGAATGTGTTTTTATATTTAATTTTATTATCTTGCAGGAGGTGTGTGGGATGAACCTAGCCTTCCCGGACAAGGTCCCAAGCTTAGTTTCCAGAATCAGTCTTCTGGTCTAAAAATTACTCAGACAGGTCAAAATCAGATTAGCAATAACAAGGGTCTCCAGCAAGTGCAGGGCGGTAAAAGGACCAAAGAAACAGATGATCAGTTCATGCAACTATTCCAAGTTTCCGCAAAGGAACAAAGCATGCAAAAGTCGGGAACCCAAGATGAGTTTACAAAATGGTGCTTTGAGTCCCTCCAAGCTATGGGAGGGAACGTTGACATACCCACATTTGTAGGCTTCCTGAAAGAAGTCGAATCTCCGTATGAAGTTAGTGATTACGTTAGATCCTATCTGGGAGATGGTAGGGAAGCTAGAGAGTTTTCTCGGGAGTTCCTTGAGCGACGCTCCAGGTGGAAGAATGCTCGTAGGGGAGGAGATGATGGAGAGGGTTTTGAGGATAACTTGTGTCGTCCAGCTAGTGCTGTGAACCCAAACCAGAATGACTTTCAAGAAGTAAAGGTATGTAGGCGAAAGTAGTCTTGGTTAATTTGAAATGAAAATATATAGGGATTTAACGGTCATTTTTGTAATATTTTTTTGTAATAGGCCAAGGGAAAGAAAGGCAAGAAGGGTAAAATGCAAAAAGTGGACGCGAGGAATTTGGGCTTTAATGTTCCAGCATCCAACACTGGAAAGCGCGATTATGACGAAGGAACCGACTGAATCCTGCCTATTACTAAAATACTATCATCACAACATAATGAAATAATTAGTCGTTTGTGGTGATGTCGTGAGAAGCTATATGAATAAATAACGACCGTTACATGATAAAAAAAATATGATGTTGTTGTTTGAATTCCTTCGGTTCATCTTTATGAAGTCATTGTATCATTTACATATTATATTAAAGATTGCTCATACTTACAGTACAGCGTTTTAAAGTCTACATTTGCAGTACAATAATTCAGACTTGAATCTTGTCTCTGACTTCAATTTCAGTCTGACTGACTGGCTTTATCAGTCATGTGTCATGTCATGTTAAGAAACTATGCGGGGTACCGGTAATTTGTATTTGGCAAGATTAAATACTATGATGAATGGAGGTTGTATGTTTAACTTAAAACACTAATGGTGCCTTATTATTGCAATTTAACCCAAATTATAACCAATCGACAGTGGTATGGTTCTAAGGTTTTACGTGTAAAACAAATTTTTATTTATTACATAGGTGTCCATACATACACACAATGTAATGTAACAACACTTTTGACATACATACGTAATTAATTGACGAGTAGATTAAGTATCATAATGTAATATATTATACTATTACATCTCATTCTCATCCTATTTCAGTATATGAGCATAATGAAATCATTTTGATTTTATAATACAGTAGTTTTTCATGAAAAATGAAGAAATCATAACAAAGATACCATATATCTAATTAATAGCTACATAATTAATTACTAAATTACACGTACGTAAGAATGTAAAAGTTTTCCTGATGGAAAGGAAGAGTACTCATCATAATTCATATGCAAATATCCTTTTACACTACGTCAACTGAAAATACATGTGTTGTGTGGTGAGGATCTCAAGATAACATAAAGTATGGGGCTGGTAAATTGAATGAATAAACCACTGTTTTGGACACCGGTCGACGAAGAAAGATACGGCGGATGTAGTAAAAAGGCATGTACAATATTATTTATTCCAGATCAGGAAGTTCGTCATCTTCATCATCCGAATCAGTCTCCTTATCTAAATCATCCAGGTTGGGCTTATCACCTCCTAGTCCTCCCATACCACCCATTCCTCCAAGACCACCTCCACTTAATCCTCCCATCTGTCGCATCATCTGCACAAACAAAAAAACATTTATGATATAGTAATATAACCAAATATTCAAAGAAAATCATTCCTACTGGCTACAATTTCATTGAGTGTTTTCGTACCTCCTCGAAATCCGTACCGCCCCCAGCTCCACCACCCATGCCTCCCATACCGCCCATACCTCCCATGCCTGGCATTCCACCTGCTTCACCTTCGTCTTCACTGTCATCCTCATCCTTCCACCTGCTGAAGTCAACCTTGATCCAGTGCTTCTTGTCTTTGCTCTTCGTCAAACGGGGCCAGAAGGAGTCCGTGGCTTTTTTAAGTTCAAATTCAATTACTCTGCCCTTATTTTTATGCGACGACTTCTCGGGGTCAATATTTTCGTACAGTTCTAGGTCCATTTCGTACTCCTTCATATCGGTGCCTCCCACTCCTTTAAACTGCACTTTATTCTCTTTTAATTCTATTGATGGATCTTTACAATCTTCTAAGCAAATTGTTAGAAAGACACCAGCCTTCCTTTGTGCCCACATGACGGGAGGTGGAAGTCTACAAACAAAATATAATAATAACGTTTACATAACACCACCACCCACACTTAAAATTAATCAAGCATTAACAATAACAACATTTGTAGACATAAACTTACAAACTTGTAGCTGTCATCCTTGTGGTTGATTTAGACGTTTTAGTTATTGCAAATTTGAACTTTTAAAGTTGACTTGACTAATACAGAGAAAGCCTAAACCAACAGACAGACACATCATAATCAGATGACCAGTAACTTGAACAACACATACCAAATTGTGATTAAAAGGTAATATATATTTTCCTTACCTTCACTCTCCTTTTGTTTTCAGCTTTTCACCGGGGGTTAGAAAAACTCCAAATCGATGCCGAAATTAAAGAACATAAACCTACCGAAAAAAAATATATATCACGAATAAATGACTACAAACAAACAAGTTGCTTTCCGTTTCGAGCTTCCAAAACAATAATTCCACTGAATCTCGTGTGTACTATTTTGTTTCCTAAGTATTATTTTGAAAGGGAAACCTTTTATTCCATAAAGCACGGCCAGCTATTTATTGCTATTTCATTCCCTATCTATCCTTTCTTTTGCTATTTACTCAACCACAGTCAAGAATCAACCCTCTCCTTTTTAATCATATAAATCATTAACAAGTTTGTGCTTACTTTCAATCCAAAATGTGTGGTGAACGTGAAGTGGCCTACCCGAAAAAAAACACGCTTGTTGTTCTTTCACACTTTTGCTTGCACACGAAATACACTGGAATTGAATTTTGATGGTTTTTTATTATAGTTGCCTACATACCTACTACCTCGTTCCCCTCCTTACGTTTTTTGTACTTTTTATATATTTGCATGTGATACTACACACGGACACAAGAGACGATGCAATAACGCTATTAAATTACACACAATGAGATAATCCGTTTTTTTCTGCTGCTGGCTGACTCTACTTATGACTTGACTTGATTGCGAGAGAGAAATCGAGAAAGAATCCCGAATTTTGTGGGTGTACGTTGAATAAAAGTTGCCAACTAAAAATTGTACAAGGTTACATGGATTATTTCATTTGCTCGGACTTCCTCTCCGTCGTGTATTTTTCCTTTAAAAATTCATACAATTCTTGTCTGTTTTGTTTGAGTATTGCCAGTTCAATTCACTTGGTTGTCTAGAGAGAGGATACCTGACCTGTGTGTCTGTCTGTGAGAAATTATTACAAGGCAGGCATATACGTAGTGTATAGATTTTATGGAATACCTTTCCCATCATATAATGCATACATATACGATGGATACACGCTCATCTTGCGAACAAGGTAAAATATAATATGTGTGGAAAATGGGGGAAACCCTTTCCTGCGCTCCGGTTCTCATAAGGCTTTTTTAAGCATACCATTGCATTGCATGCGAGAGCACAGCACACAACTTCTGCTTTGACTATCATCATGAATGAATCTTTCCAGAACAAGCATGAACAATGCAGAAACATCAAAACAGCCGCCTTTGGCTTACTGCTTGTTGGTTTTTTTGGTGTATGTATATTTTTTTGCAAATGACAAAGAAGACATAAAAAAGCAAAGTAGTAGTTCTAATTCCAAAGTAGGTATTCTTGAAACGCTATATAACTTCTTGTCTTCAGCTTTTCTGTAGTTTGTGATTTGTGATTCACAAATTGTCAAGTGTTGTTTGTACACAGCATACTCGCTTTTTTTCCAGTTGCAGTTTTCAGATTTTTTTAGCGGTTTTGCTTTATAGCAAGTCGCATCGTTGCCTGTAGCTAAATATGAGTTGATGATGGTTATGAAAAATAATAAAATTACTAAAAACTTTAGTATTTTTATGCGAATTAAACTGTAACTTTTAATTATTTTATATGAGTGTGACGACGATGGAAAACGGGTTATGTGACATTCACATTGTGAATAATAGAGTTACGTAAATAGCTGACACAATTTTTGCACAATAATTATTATTTTAGCACGGCCGTTGATGCTTCCCTTGAATCAAAGGATACCAATCCTTTTTCCACTTTGCTCTTGTTTGCCAGTAAACCCCTTGATCATTTTCGGCAAGCTTTATCCAATTTTGATGCCTCTTTCTGAATGATAGTAGTCTTCTGAGAGCTTCCTTCAGACGGTGAGGAGATACCTGGTAAAATCCACCTTCTAGCGGCTCCGGTGTTACGGGTTCAGTAACGGCATAATTGGTCACTAATATGTCTGCTGAGGGAAAGGATTTAATTAAAGATGCGACCTCTGTGGCTGTGGATGTTGTTGAGGAAATCAAATATTCTGCTCCGATATCTTCATCCTCCTTCTCCGGGTCAAGGGTTAAGTCATCATTATCGTTGTAATTTTCCAGGCAATCCGCATCTTCAGCGTTTAATTTGTTTTCAGAAATGAGATGTCTTTCACGACAGGGCCATGCCTTGATAAAATACATACGGTGACGGGGACTACATTCATGGTGAAGTGTGAATTTTGAGTTGTTGAAGTAGAAAGTATTTTGTTTATACTTACCGTTATATTCAATTCTCCATCAGATAATCTATGAATGCGACTATTTTTGGTAAATGCAACGCTCAGTTCTTTGACTGCACCCTCTAACTCGCTCTTCTGCCATAGACGTTTCTCTACAAGATAATTGTAATTTGTGGTTCTTGCCAAATATTCAATCTCTTTTGCAGCCATCAAATGATCTTGCAGTCGACATTGTTTGATCAGGGAGTAGAACTCATGTTCGTGCATTTCTTCCTTCTCATTAAATCTTCTGATCAGATAACGTTGAGTCTCCAAAACAGTAGCCAAAGTATTTCTAGAAATGTCTGCTAACCGTAGAACGATATCTGCATCCCCGGGAGTCATGAGAGGAGTTTCCCGACTTTCCATTTCCTCTGCTATTTCCAAGTAAATCTCAGATTTCTTCAGGTCAACAAAATTGATGATTACTTGCATTATAACCTGTTATATGAGAAAAATATATTAAAAAGTCCCTCTTAGAAGAAATACACTTTCTTATACTAATACCTACTTAATTTTTTTTAGAAAAGTGTTAAACAACCTCACCTGATTACCAAGACTAAGCCCATCAAAGAGTGTTGCTTCCGTTTTCGTAACTTCAACAATGCGCTTGATTATTAAGAAGATTTTGGGACGGAGGGATAACGACATGTCGAGACAAGATTTGCAAGCACCTCGTTTTCCCTTTTCATTTTCATTTGCTTGGTTGTATGTGCGTGCGAATTTGCTCATTAGAGGATGTGTAATCGCTGCAAAAGATATTTAATTACATTTTATTAGAAACGTACTTATTAAATAAATATTAAATATTTCAATGAAAAAAATAATCCTAATCTCCCAACGATGTGATCATTGAGGAATTGATGGTACATGGTATTATATCATGTGTTGGCATTTGGCATTTGAAGATATGCATCGTATTAAGTTTTTAAAAAACATGGAACTGTCAAAGAAAACTCTTTATTTAAATCATCACAGCATCAATTAAATAACTGATTTGCTGAGAAAATAATCAACAAAAGTAATCAAATTATATTAATAGAAGTATACCTAACAGCATTGTAGTATGGATGAAATGTGTCATTTTTTTTGCATTTCATGAAAAACGGTTTGATTTAAGGACGTCACAGAATTAGTTCTTATGCAATTCAAAATGCATCTCAATGCAGCCAGCAACGGTGTTTTATTATTTAGTAATGCATGGAATTAATAACATTTTTCATCATCAAGTATGTTTACCACTGAATCAACAGTGCTGATGTCATCCTAGGTAGAAGTAGTAGTAGGAGGTGATGATAATTATTACGAATTTCAATTCAATAGTACTTTATTAACTTTTTTTCAGACAATAGTGTCTAATTAAATCAACATTCATCTCATCATTCATGGAAATAATTGAGACATTGAGAGTGCTCAGTCAAGTGACCACCACTGCACACACAGTACACACACAACTCCCACGGCCATTTTAACCATTGTTATACCAATCATCAACTGACAAACTAGTAACTAATATTTTTGCAATGATTTTGGCCTACTACTTTACTCGTACTGCTCGTGCTCGTTTTATTTGTCAATTTTCGGAACGTAACAGAAACAGTTTTGCTGCACATTCAACATTTGGCCTAGGCCTACGTATTCCAAAGAGTAAACTTAAACATAAGAAATTTACAAAATGACAATTAACTGAATAACGCCTTCCCTCTTCCATCCAACACAATTAAACCAAGGTACAGAAATCGTAGCCAGAGCCAGTCAATTATTTCAGATTCTTTCAAGATCGAAAGGTATTTAATTTTAAGCAAAATTCTCATTGAACTCGCACATTGCAACAAACAAGTGAAAAGTACCGTGTTCTGTTAAATATTTGCACGATAAATAAATCATTTTATTCTACTTTTCCTGCTGTATGGTGAATTTTGTGAGTTTGCTTTTGCGACACATTCAACATTGACGCTTTGATATTATATAGCATCATCTCAGGGGAACAATTCGGTCACGTGGTTTATTGTGTTTTTTGTTTATTTTTTTAATTGATATTATGACTGCGTGAGATATCAATGCGATTGTTTGCCGAGTCAAAATAATTGCTAAAAAAATAATTGAAAGACACCTGAGGGGGCACGATGATACTTCAATCAATTTCTTTTTCAATAGTTCATTTATTAAAAACTAAAGCTTCTGCAGTTGCAATTGAGAACTAATTTCATAATTTCTTATCACGCCTACAACAATGCAAGTTACAAGTCCAGTGCCGACCTTTGTTTACCATACAGAAAACAGAGTACTTAAAGGTAGATGCACTCACCCCAACTTGTCAGTGCACTTATTGTTAGTGTCAATAATACATTAGAATTTCTCGACTCGGCAATCAAAACTCAACACAATTTAAAATGTAATTATTATTGTTTTGAAGTGACTTATCTAGTGGGATTACCTAAACCTTGCTTGTCCAAAGGAAACTTGCAGGATGGAGTAGTGTGAGACTTGGGCCCTTGTTCTTTTCTCATCCCATGTTTATATGCATTTAACCAAACTACCAAATTTGTTACCCAAAATATGTCAAATGAATCGTACCCAATCATCTTTCATTCCTTATCAATGTACTTCTTCCTTCATATCTTGTAAGATCTTGGTTGATTAACAAATCTAAATCTTCAAGATGACAAGAGATGAGAGATGTGCAGTGCAGTACCGTCTAAATAAATATGTACCTTTTCAAGTCGCATCCCCGTTTTTACATAATCCAATCCAACCCTGCACCTATGCGTACGTACGTAGTAATATTCTTTTGAATTAGACAAGTCCAACAATGAAATGTCAGCTACACAATCAAACAACGGCAATGTGTGTAATAATGCAACAAAAAATTGTATTTCCTTTGTTCACCAACCAACAAACCATACCACCACTCTCTGCGGGACTAGGACAGGTAACAATTCTACAATGAAATGCCCGACTGATGTACGTACATCACAATATATATATGTAAAGTCCTTTCCTCATGATATGACTAACTAGATGACAAGATCAGTCCAAATTCAAATGTTCGACAAAAAATGAAATTGAAAGGACAACAATATAATAAAAACACCAACAACTTCAGAATAAAAAAAAGTCTCTTATCGTCATCATCATCTTCTTCATCATCATCATCACCTTCAAGTATATCATATCGTATCACCTCAATCAAATAAAATATATAATCTAACAATTTTGAAATCTATGTCAGTTCGCTTTTATGTTTTTATGATTTATGATAAATATTTCTTAGAATGCGAATGATATCATTACTACCTACTGACCGATATATCACAAGACAAGACCGGTGACAGAATTAGTCATATCATCATCCTTATCATCATCGGCATCGCGTCGCCCTAATGCGATTTTTAAATCTTTTTAGGTACAAATCACAAATCAGAAGGATTCAAAGTTTCCTTGATATCCACATGGGATATTTTAAAAGCAGCTCATGTGCCGAAGCTGTTAGCTAATAGGTACATTCACATTCAAACAAAGTCTTTTATCAAAATATCCAAAATCTTCATGTCAGTTTTGTTTCCTCACGTACGTATGTATGTGTATATACACATGTCGTTTGTAGTTGTTGTGTGAGAGATGAAAATTCATTCGATCAGAAAAAGTCATGAAATGTTTTTCACTTTTCATGCGAGATGTTTATTATTATTACAGGATAATATGACGATGACGATGTGATGATGATCAATAGAATAATTAATTGTAGACACATCAAATTTTTTGATTTGACGTTAGCTCATGGATTTTCAGGGTAGTATACCTATCTATTCCATTGTTAGTGCAACGTTCGTGCTGAGTGAAGGGTTGGGTGCATTTGGCTGATGGATTGTTACATGCAGAAATTATGTTAGATGGATGGATGTAGTAGAGATTGATTGAGATAGGATTTTCTTCTGATTGAGAATTTGAACGCGTGTGTGATCTATTCAATCAAATAAACTGACTTTTTAATACCAAAAGGAGAAGAAGATAATTATAATATTCACATTTTAAAAACTTTTTTTGTACCTAAAATACTACTATCTATGTATTCTGTCGTACTTGTAAATGAAAAAAAAAGACTTTTTGATGGTGAGATTGATAAGATGCAAAATGACTCATGATATGTATTTTTTGCATGTAAGAGTTTATAAGACACCCAAATAAGTACGTTATCTACTCTGATGAAGAAGACTCTAAAAAGGACTGACTAATGTACATATTGTACAACAAGACAGATGTATAAAATGTGCTGACTGAGTGACATGCATGATTCATTATTTCATTATATCACCGCATTGTTCATCATCGTCATCATCACCATCAATATTTTTTCGGACTGGTCAACTTAGCTCCTCCATTCCACCATCAACCATCATAATATTCCTTATATACCTACAACACCCATGCATCATGCGACACAAGACACAACAATGCAAAAGGATGCAATTTTAAAAATATTTATTATTATTATTATTATGCAGTTTTAAACTTCTATTCATGCGGACACACATACGTTTGTCGGATGAATAATGCGACATAAAATGAGCAGACTGCAGACTACATGCAGCTATAAAAAAGTTTGTTGTTATATTCGAACATTCACACAGGATGTTTTTTTTGAATGGCTTACAACAAAATTATTTATATTGGTGAATGAGTGATAAAAAAGTGCAAAATTAGTACATAAAATAGCAAAAAAAAACGCCAATGTGTACACTATAAATACACTTCATTATGTTTTATATGTCATTTGATGATGTGCATGTACTATAGTGTACTACTGTTGACTGTGTATATGTATAGTAGTGTGAATGAGGCGTGCGCGTGTGGATTGCAAACTGACACAACATATATTACACGGACCAGTGGCCATTTGAACACGTCATTGTTTAAATACAATAAAATTGTTGTTAGATTTNTGCAAACTGACACAACATATATTACACGGACCAGTGGCCATTTGAACACGTCATTGTTTAAATACAATAAAATTGTTGTTAGATTTGAATGAAACCAATTTTTGATGATAAAAATAGCAACCGCCACCACATTGCATTTTGCACACTGCAATACAAATATTTTGATTTGATTGATGATTATGATGATGATGATAGAACAAATTAGAAACGGACTCTCAATCTCATACATGGAGTGGAGGAGGATGAAGATAAACAGTTTTATTTAAATGTCAAAAATTGCTGGTTTTTTTATAACCATTTTAGTTACAAGTAAATCTAGGCGAAGTTTCAAAAATAAAATTATTCGCCAGTAGCGCCGCTGATGGAAAAAAACAATATGTAATATTAACTGTTTTAATTAGTTGCAAAATTTTATTATTAATATATTCAGGAATACAGAGTAGAATTGACCGAAATTAATAAAAAAGAACATACATTTTCCCTCCTCCCACTATGTGTCCTGACATCATAATGGCTAATTTCAAAATTTGCTTCTCAAGATGCCCAAAATAGACAGAGATACCACACAGAGATCTTATTGAGTGCCATTTTGGTTTTTGTTTATTGCCTACAATAATATGCCGCATCATTGCATTTTTTGTACCTAAGATATAGGTACATATTTTATTCAATATTATTATTATTATTATTATTATGAATGTTGTAGGTACGTAAAATATTTATGGTTATGAAAATGAAAACCATTTTGTGAAGGGTTTTAATATTATGAAATAGTAATTTGAAGGAATGAAAGTGTTAAACAAATACTCAAGTTAAAATTTTGAATGCGCACTCCAAAAATAATAATAATTACATTTTATAACGTCGCAGCAGAGGAAAAGCTTCCACTTGTTTAGTTTCATTTTCATTTTTTTTAACGAATGATATAGCTCATAGATGCGATTCTGCGGTATGATTGATGATGATAAAACAGCTAATCACATGTAGCTTTTTTACTGAAAATACTTTTATACCGAAATAATAATCTCACAGTCAAAATCTTTGACCCGAACCCAATCACGTTTAAAAAGAAGGAGTTATCCTTCAATTTTTCTACAAAAAAGGAATAAGCTGGTGACACTGCATCTACCTTACAGCCGCAGCCGTAATTCATATAATACTTCATTACATCAAGGTTACTTGCTGCTGTTGAAGGGTGACGCACCATTGCACACTTTGTTCTCTGATCGCACCTTGATGATAAGCATATAATTGCGTAATGCACACCCACCTCAAAGGCTCACATTTTAAACCTTTCTTTAAAGAAATTTTGTGGTGGTCTCTTCTTGCCGACCTGCTAACCAATTGATCATTAAATTGTTGCCATTTTTGTTTGTAGTCTTTTCACCGTTACGTGATTAATACAATGTGACAAACAGCATCATATATGGTTTTTATGATGTTACTTATCATCATCAATAATATTAAATCATTTACACACCAAATTACCATTCCGATTGCGACAACCTAAGAAGTGTATAGGTGACTAAATATATGGACTATCCGCTACCAGTCTTCATTGTTGGACATGTTCACAAATGACAGATGAACTGTGCATTATTTTTTTCTGTTTAGCACAATCATTTTTCTTAATATTTATAAGCCTACATATTTATTTTACATATATGTAGGCATACTACGAATGATTGAGTCGAATGATATGATGTATGGATAATAAGTTTGTGCCACAATTCCTCCGCTACAGCTCAACAAGGAAAGTTTTCAATAGAGCCAATTGCTGTGCGTTATCTTTCAACTTTTTTTTGTGAAAAAGATGAGCTATGAGCTCTATACAGGCCAGTAGACGCTCGTTTCATTTCAATTCATTCACAACATCACAACAACAGCATAATAATAAATTCAATCGTTCATCATCATCATCATTTCGCGTCTCCGTGTTGTCTGTCTATTCATTTGCACATTCTTATTATTATATAGTAACCATTCAGCGTCAGCATCACCGGTGGTGGTGGTGCAACGTGTGCAACAAGAGAATTGATGGGTACAAGAGCTTCACACACATATAGCCAACGAATAGACATATCATATAGACCAACTGTCAAAAAGGGACTTCTTTATTACGAATAAGCACATAAACGCTAGGTAAATATATTACACTGTCATCAACATCATCATAATCTAAAGATGTACAAGAAGAAAAGTGCAAGTTGTAAGTAGTACTTGATGACTGTTGACAGAAAGGTTTCTTCTCTCAAATTTAAATGCTGAACCTCATCAAGGGAATATCACATTGTATGTACATATGTATAATATACATACATACAATCCACACGCGCACATGAAGACTGATAATGTGTAGAAGAAGAAAAAAACTGAAGTGAAGATGATAAGATGATACGTGGGTGCTAGTGGTGCTACTACATATAAACCATGTCGTAGTATTTTTATCCTCAGACCTATCGCTTATGTCATATCATATTATATCATCATTTTTGCATTTGGTTACTTTTGATTTCGTTTGCATTTGACTGAGGGAAAAAATCCAGCCCTTTAAAAAGGACTCGACCTACTAGACTACTAACAAAGTCCTCATTTAGACTCAGTAGAGAGAGGAACAACTCTTCAGGAGAAGAAGAAGAAAAAAATCATTAAAATTTGTGTTGCATGCTAATTTTAATTTGTATGATTAAAAAAATATATTTTTCTAAAAATACGCTGTTGGTATTGGAGTGGAAAATTTTGGTTTTTTGTGCTCATTAAGGAACTGGTAAAAATCCCGGTGTAAAAAGGACTACACACAAAGCTTTGCATAGTTTTGTGTCCACCATGAGGACGTTTCTGGTAAAAATTATAAAATTAAACTGCAAAATTGTTTTTGTGAAATATCTCGCACTACCCCGTTTACTTTTGTAGGTACTTCCCCTGTGCCTGGCACTCGTGTCAGGCGAGCCTCCCGTGCCTGGAGGTGGAGCAGGAGGCTATGGTGCACCCCAACCTCAGCCATTCCGTCAGGGTGGTGGAGGAGGAGGAGGACCGCAGTTTGGAGGTGGCGGACCACCTACTCAGCAATATGGATCACCAGCTGGTCCAGGAGCACAGCCAGTGCTTAGTAAAGGACCACAACAACCCGATTCCCAACAATATGGAGCCCCCTCCGGATTTGGACGAGGTGGACCACCAACTCAGCAATATGGATCACCAGCTGGTCCAGGAGCACAGCCAGTACTTAGTCAAGCACCACAACAACCCGATTCGCAACAATATGGAGCCCCCTCCGGATTTGGACGAAGTGGACAATCCCCTTTTGGTCAACAACAGCAACAACAAGGAGGTTTTGGTGGTCCACAACCACAACAGGGCTACAGCCAGCCACAACCACAACAGGGTTACAGCCAGCCACAACCACAACAGGGTTACAGCCAACCACAATCTCAACAGGGTTTCAATCAACCCCAGCCACAGCAAACTAGCCAGCCTGGTCCCTCCAACCGTGAGCCGCAGGCATTTTATGGTTCCCCTCAAGGACCAGGACCACATGCTCCTCAATTTCAACAACAACCCCAACAAGAGCCTGATCAACAATATGGTTCTCCAGATCAATCCCAAGAAGGTGGAAAAGTCCATAAACACATTTATGTTCATGTTGCCCCTGATGAACCTCAAGAGTCAAAAGCACAACGTGAGCGTCGGGAGGTCAAGGTCAACGCCAAAATAATCAGTACGGAGCTCCCGATGCTGGTGGTCCACAACCCCAAGGAGGCTCACCTCCCCAACAGCAATATGGCACTCCAGGAGGTGGAAGCGGAAGGGGACCACAACAATTTGGACAGACCCAACCACAATTTGGAGGGGCCCAGCAACCTCAACAGCAGTATGGTCAACCTCAGCCACAGTTCGGAGGAGCCCAACAACCCCAGCCGCAGTATGCACAGCCCCAACCACAATTTGGAGGGTCCCAGCAACCTCAACAGCAGTATGGTCAACCTCAGCCACAATTCGGTGGACAAGGCCCTCAACAACCACAACAGCAATATGGGCAACCCCAATCATTTAGTCAACCTCAGCCACGATTTGGTCAACCTCAGCAACAAGGAGGTGATCTGCAAGGAAGTGGTCCACAGCCCCAGTATGGAGTAGCCATTAAGAAGTAATTATGTACAGCGACATATTTTACAAATCGAGCTGATGTAAATAGCTGAAGCTGAAGAGAATGAGCGAATCAAAGAAAGAAGTGAACAAAATTTCAAAAGAGTAGCTGTTGTGAACATTCATATTCGTGAATGTAAAATGAAAGTGATACCAACATTATATATTTTCCTTGCATAAAAAAGCTTTTCAGCAGATATTTAAATGGGGAAAGATGCAAACAAGATGAAACAATATTTTTGTATGATGAATCTATTGAAAAAAAGTGTGAATACACTTCTTTTGTATACGATTTCAAAGAAAAAGAAATTAAAAACATGAAAAATTAAATGTTGGGAAAATTGGTATTTTCACATACGCATAATATCATAAAATGCATATACATAATATGTACCTACCTATGAACCAGATGAATTTGCTGCCTCAAAAGAGAAAATATATTTATTTTCAAAAAACTTACATGCAATGCATCCTTCCGGATCCCGAAGAACCTCGAATCTATCCTCCTCTTCCTTCCACAGCGTACAAAGAATTGAGGAAAGTCTTTGATCGGAAGGTGGTCTTATTTGCTGTAAGATATCCCCGCTTTGTGGTCCCTCAGTCTCTGTCAAATTCGACCTTGCAAGGTCATCAACTTCTTCGCCAAAAACAATACGCTTAATGGCATCATTCTTGGGGCGATGCCAGAACAATAATTGATCCACACAACGAGGATAGTCGCACAATTGAAGAATGCAATTGGTTATGTGAACAGGAGCGGCAGGCCCTGCGGATACCTGAGCCAAAGAAATAGTTGCGTTTGAATTAATGCATTCAAAAGAAAATAAATATACTAATGTTATGTATGCACACCTCCAATAAATCCAATAGTCTGAAAATCCCTTCCATTGCTAAAAAACGTTCCAATGCCGGAGGATAATATGCTACGCAGCATCCAATGCATTTCCGAAAACGCCATTTGAATCCTATTGGTGCAATTTGTATTTTAAACAACTTATAAAAATGTTCGACACTTGTCAATTAAATAATTATTCATTCTTCACTTCAGCCATTCACATTCATCCGTCTTACGCAGGATTCATGTGCCTCTTATCAGCAGTGTTGCAAAGAAGATGTCTCATTAGCATTGTTAAAATTGACACGCCTTCCAGACACACAAACAATTCTTTCTGGGCAAAGTCAAAGTAGCCCAGTGCAGCACAACAGTAAAGGGCATTGCTCGCAATGGTTTCTTGGAGTGCGTCAAAATCTTGTTGGTTGACAACTTTACGCAGGACGCCTGTAAATCATTTAAAAAAAATTGCATTGATAATTTTTGTTTCTGGTAATTCTTAATCCATTTGTATGAATCCAGTCGCAGTCCATCAAAAAAATTTAAATCAACCATCTATCAAAATTTAAGGTTCACAAAAAGTAAATTTTTATGCTGGACGAAGTTTATGTAAGTTTCCTTTTTTGGCATAATTTTACAATGTACTAGTTTTGTTTGGTTATTATTGTAAGGTATCATTCATCTTGTGTGTGATCCACTTGAAAACTTTTCAAGTAGGTCCTTCTTTGCCTACTTGCCATTATTACCAACATCTTGCGATCCGATGCTAAGCTAACTGTGCAATACGTAGACTCTAATTAATTTATAAAAGGTGTCCATTCAATTTTTTTTTAAACTTAATACTAACAAAATAGGTAACATGCATCATACATACGTTCACGTCCGTCTATTTACGGACTTTGCACTTGTGAAAGTATGTGCAAGTAAGTGAGATAAGTATTTATAATCCTTAGTTTAAGGCAAATTGGATGAGTAAGTAATTTGTGCTGCTACTATTACTTTTTTTTACTGTTATATAATAGTAAGTGGTGAAGCAGTGTATTATTATCACATTACTTGTAATTTGCGTGCTTACTTAGAAAAATGGCCATCCCATCCCGTTGAATGAAATAACCCATGACTTCATCAGAAGCGCACGAGTCTTCCTCAGGGGTAGTCAAAAGAATGCGAATTATGTGCATGAACATGGCAAGAATCCTTTGATCTCCTTCCCCCGCTTCACCGTAGGTTTGTAGAAAAGTCAGCAATCTTCAATTCAAATAAGCCCAATGTGAAAGACAGGAAGTATAAAATAAAATAAAAGGGAATGAATGAGTGTGAGTATTAATATTATATTATTGCTGAATTGAATTGACAAAAAAAAGGATTTTAAAACAATGATTGAATTAATGGGAATACAAGAAAAACGATATTATAATATAAATAATGGACGTGCTCAATTTATATTAAGATAATTATTGTCAAAACGCATGCTATAGTATTAAAATGCATGTGTAGCGTATAATTAGTTTTTAGAAAAATTATAAGCCATTTAATTTTTGGAATTCATTTTTATCCTAAAATCATGATGAAAAACGAAAGCTGGTAATAATACATTTAAAAAAAAATAAGATGGTGCGTGTGCAACTGGCTATATTTTTATGCATGTATGTACATATGTACGACGTATGCAGTTGTATAAAAAAATCCCCCAAGTACTTACGACGGGACACCATGTGGAGTGAGCAAAGACAATGGAAAATGTTTTGCAATAGCTTGTATTGCGTTCCACACTGCGGTTTCCAAATCATTTCCCTTTTCGCCTTCCCCACTAACAGCAATGTTGACACCCTTGGGGGTAATCAAGAGAGCACAGGGACCAAGAATGAACGTAAGCAGGACAGCTACTAGGCTGTACTCTTCAATTATCTGTTGAGGTGAATGTGAATTTCAGTAAAAAAAGAAGATTTTTTTGTTTTTAGACAGACTTGGTATTTTTTAAATTAAATTTTAGTACTTTTTGTCCGGATCCAGCCTCCACAATGCATTTCAAAATGTACATTATATACTGGAGAAGTTCAAAGTCTTCAGGAGTGGAGTCAATCAGGTACGCAATGTCCAGGTTTTTCACATCCAAGATTGCGCTGCTGATAATGGACGCGAACACTGCGTCATATAAAAGTATTATACATGCCCATTTAGATCGTCACAAATACAAAACAGCATACTGTCCCATGTCCCATGCATACATTATGCGTACATAGGTACATACATACATAATGCTCATTAAAATTACAAAAAAAAATACATATAATAACAAGGATTGAGCATCATTATCATACATATTTCGAATCCTTCATAATACTCTCCTGAAATAGGCACCCGCTCATTAAGTAGACAAATAAGAAATGCTGTGTCATTCCTCATGTTCAACAAAGACTTTGATGAACAGTGGCCCAGTTGCTGAACAAATCTCGTCAATAGGATTCTTCAAACACGAAACAAAATATTGCATTATGTAGCTTTTGCGTATTGTGAATGAACTCACAATGTACATTTATAATTAAATAACTTGTGCAAATGTGTAGTATTACTGAAATGAATCTTTTTCTAGAATCGGGATGATGGAATTGGGATCCGGACATTCCTTGTGACTCTCAATAGCATCATGCTGGAAAAGTCCTGAATGAATCCCAAAGTAAGAATGAATAAAGTCGCTGGTGGATAACAAAATTCGATTTGTCGGATCTGACATGGCAAGCTTTAAAAGGATTGGGTCTAGAACTTGTAGGCACAATAAACGTTGTCCTGAAGAGAAAAAAAACACATGTCATTATGACAAAGATAATATGTAAAAAAAATCATATACAGGTTTATAATAAAAGGGATGACTAATTGAACAATAGGTATGATGCATCTCTCTTACTAATCACTTCTGAAACATCACAGCATGATTTCAATAACGACAAAATACTGATATATCCTTCTGTATGTGACCCATCAATAAAATATTTGCTAATTATTCTCGAAAGTAAGCTTTTCTCCAGTGCTGCCATCAAAATGTTATCAGGAATCATTGTGGATAACTGTTCGGAGCGTTTCATAAGACGACTTGTTAGGGGACATCTCCGAGCTGTAGTCGTACGCCGAGCTGTCCTACTCAATTTCGGATAGCGAGTTTGCCTTTTTTCTATCATGTTATCCAACCAAACACCAACAATACTTGCAATGGAGGTTTGGGCAATTGGATGACCTTCAACTATCGCCAAACCTAAGTAATAGGTAAGGTAATAGATATATTAATGTACAATATATCAAGTCATGAAAGTCTAAATGTTTAGGGCATTATGAGACACAATTATTTTATCATGTTTAAAGAAGAGACAAACCAAGAACGGTAAAACTATATGCCAAGCGCTTGATATCAACCGCGTCTTTTGGAGAGGCCTCCATGTAAATTCCTCTCTGAAGTCGTTGCATAACCTTATCAAACATTTCCTGAGAAAATGGATTCCGTATAAAACTTGTTGCCAGCACCAAAATGATATTTGCCACAATGTCCATATTGTCATAAACAAACACATCTTTTGACATTTTCACATAATAAGCCCATAATTCCCGAATTCGATCTACTAGCTGCTCTGTCGAGTCCTCTCTGAGGAGTAGGGAATAAACGCGCTTCAAACAGAATCTGGAACTCCATGTTGGACCATCCACGGAATTATCTAAAATCACGGTATCCGGACCCGGGACATTGTGTTTGTAGACGAATGGGACTTTGGACTCTTTTGCTTGTATTTTTGATTGCTTGTGAAGATTGGCTTTCTTGGGATAAGGTTTAAAAGGTTCCTTTCTCACTGCGAGTTCTACATCGAGACCATTCAATTTTTGGGGATTCTTGTATGTTGATGATGTAAGAGTGCACTGACTGTTATCATGGCCGTAATACTCGCTGCTACTGCTGCTACAAAAGTCAGGTTGGTAAGAAGGATTACCGTAAAAGACGGCAGGGCCAGCACTATAAAAGTTGGCTTCGTCAATGTTTTCATACGACATTGTTTCAAAGTTCACCAGAATATTACATTACATACATTATTACGTAAGATGTAAACTGATAAATAAAACCACTACGTTTCGATGAAACAACAGCGCTTTGTTTTATACTTTTATTACTATCGTCTTGATGGCATATTCAAAAGAACATCTTATTAGTTCAAATTCATTGGGGTAATACGATATTCATAAAAAATCCCATGGTAATTTTTGTTGGTATTGAGATTCTAGCCACAAGAATAATTATGATGTGGTGGGTGGGCGAGAACCGGTCAAATTAAATTTGAAGCACGTCATCCTCATCTGTAATATTGCATATTATATATCTCAAGATAAGATGCTAAAAACTACCAATCCAGAGATTTTTTTTCATAGGTATTACATGTTACATGGGTGTATTCAACTCATTCATTTAAATGCACATGCAAGTTTGTAACTGATCAACTGATGCAGCGTGCAATTCTTTGCATTGATTTTTGCAATGTCATTTTAGCTAAAAATGTGTGAGTTACCTGATATTGAATCAGACATTCGATTCGCAGTAACCGTGTTTGATTGTGTGATTGAATCTCTAAAACTGCATATTCTGCAATTATATGCACAAGAGATCAAATTCATCTGTGTAATTTAGTCGTATGCAATTGTAATAATATGAATTATGGGATATGAATCTCATTTTTGTATCGCGTCGAGTATTTAACATTGTTGGTGTCCCGGTATCAACAAAGTACTCAAATCTTTTTTTATCTCTGAAAAGGAAAAGTATGCGTGCAAGTAACATCGATGGTACGGTGGTGGTGGTCGAGTGAACGAAGAAATGGTTGAGAATGCTGAGAATACACGCCTCCCTGAGCTAAATGAATATTTAGCATTGTTCAACTTTTTTCAAATTCAATAACAAGCTCCGTGTGGTATTTTATGCGATTTTGTAACACAAATTTATTGTTTCAGAGTCATTTTTCAATCGTACAATATTAATAGCAAACTCACCCTCTCTTTTTTTTATCCCCTCCTCCGAATTGAAACAGTTTTTGTTGTAGTAAAGGTAAATTTTTTGTTTATTTTTATTATTAGATGCTATATATGTTGTATGTATATATATTATATTATGCAGCTAAAAATATGCTAGTCATTCATCATTACTTGAAAACATTATTTTTCTACGACATATTACTTTGTTGTATACAATTCGAATTGATTATTATTATTATTATTATTATATTTCGTATCTATTTTTAATTTCATGGTAGTCGTATTGGTACTCTACTGAATATAGTAGCACAAAACTTATTTATCTGTAAATAATATAACGCCTCATTAATTACAATGCAGTGTATCTTGAATATTATGTGTGTTCTTGTGGTGCGCACGCGTATTATTGTGTCATGTATTCTGCTTCTGAATGTCATCTAAAGTCTAAAAATACACACAAACCATACGCGCAGCAAGATTTTGCACTTGTAGTAGTAGTTTTAGCGTCGTCCTCCACATTCGTTTCGTACACAGGTTCATTTTATTAACAATAATTTTTTATTTGTGTTATTAGAGATAAAAACAACAACCACAATATTTTTTTTTAGTATCAAACATTTTTCATCTTGACATTTTTTTTATAGTTACCTATTTAGTTACAACACACCCATTCATACATCATCATCATATCATATCATATACCATATCATTATAATATGTAATTGCTGTCCGATCTAAAACAAACATAAATTTTTTCATCCCATCAGAAATTGAGACCGAAAAGTCCTTTACGTTTTAATTTTTAGTAAAAGTTAATTTTCTAAAGACTAATATGCCTATACATAGTTTTAAGTAGGTAATATCAAATTGTGTATGCTAAAAATATTTTATAGTTTAACAATTTTGTCGTGTAGCTATTTCTTCTTTTTTTGCTGGCAGGCTTTAAATATCATTTTATTTAACTATTTATAGCACACATTCATCCAGCGCTCTCTGTTAATTTACACAAAAGTTATTATTTTAGTACGAGTTAATAATGATAATAATATTTCTACTCGGTTTTTTCGACTTAGGATTTACACGTGTTGAAAAGTTATCAATAGCTAGTTAATTAATAATATCAATTATAAATGAGTTTTTTCAGAGTTTTATAAAAATTCATGTAGAAAAATGATACAATAAATGTTTGATATTATACATATACATTTTTTAAATATAAAATTCCTACATATACTCGCTCCTCCATAACTGCCGTAAATTCGAGGTAGTTTAATTCTACATGAATACATTGTTAAAAACTTTATATTTAGGTATAATAATATCTCCTACTACACAAATATAAATTTCATTTTCTTCAACAACAAAAAAACCGGTTAACATGGTACATACAAGAACTATGTATCTACTTTATAACCCTACTTTACTCTTTAATATTTGCAAAATTTTACAAATTAGAAACGACTATTTTTTTCTTATTTTCCTGTTAATTTTGAAGGTTAACTATAAATAAATGTTTTGAATATTTTAGGCTAGTATTTCAAGATTATATCCTATTATATATATTATTACCTTTCAATAATATCATTTAGTAGAAAATACATTTTTTTACACATTTTAATTTTAAAAGTATATATATTTTATTTTGTATTTTACGTTATGAAG
>JAHZNC010005639.1:0-30206 GCA_027744095.1 Zhuqinia jingwanae | reverse complement strand
TTTTAGTATAAATAATTCAAAACTAGCAATTTTTGCGAAATCCCAGAAAAACTAACTTGTAGTTTTTCCAGTCAGTGGCTTTTGGTTATTTTTGTGCCTCTTGAAAAATATATTACATCCCAAAAACAGACAAAAATTTATAGTGATCGATTGTGAAATACCAAAATGATGAAACGGGATTACGGGATATGTATCTATTTGGTTTCCTCCTACGCACACCTACTTTAATGATAGGATGATGAAATGAAAACGAAAGTAATATCCGCCCTAATTATGATATTCCCGTGTTTTTTATTCAAGGTCTTTTATTTTGGAGAGATCAAGAGCCGGAGATTCTTGAATATAACAAAATAATATTTGAACACAAAACTTTTTTCTCTTTTAAATCTTCCAAAAATAGCAAACATTTTTCCAGCTTCCTTAATTCCCACAGTTTTGCGACATGGAAAATTTTCATTATGAATGTAGTAACAAAGGCCGTGATTGTGTTGGATTGGATTACACGGACATTCACCTTATCATCATCATCATCATCATGGCCATATTCGCCATACACCATATCACAGAGTCCATAAATCGAACAATGTATCCAACAAGAGTTATCACCACGCAATTCGCTGTATTCGTCATTTTCGCCCTTTGTTCCCCGCTTCTTGTTACTAGCCCGAAACACGCGCGTTTTTGTTACAACTCAAGAGATTTTTTATTGTCATTCATTTTCATTTGACCGATAGTCCGATTATCAATCACGCTCCACATGTACCAAAACAAGCAAAAAACCGTTCTTCAACCATTCATCCAATCGCCTTATCTCTTTGTTCATTATGATTTAAAAAAATGTAAGGATAAATTTTTGTAGTCATGTATAAAAGTCATTTAAAACGTCTTCACGTCATGTCCCAACAGGCTAACAAAAACGCCTTGTATAATGCCATGGCATGCATTCATATGGCTGGTGCATGGTGCATCGATCAAGGTTTTTCTTTCAGAGAGACAAAAAAAGCATCAATCCAACCATTGTTGCCCTACCGTTCGTAGAAAGCCATGTTGCTACATGGTCACATTAAGCTTTGTCTCCCTCTCTCTCTCTCTCTCTTTTTTTCTCTGATTTTTTACATTCGAAGTTGCCTACTTTTGTCCTTAACTAAAAGCCACGAAAAAGGAGGAGAGCTAATGTCGATGTCGACGAACGCTACCAGATACGTACAAAGAAAGAGAGAGAGAGAGGCCATTAAAATAATGTCTATAGTCGTCAATATGTACATTATAATCCGTTAAATAGGCCGTGCAAAAAAAAACTAAGTTAGTTTGTAGCAGGTTATAAGACATGCATCACCCATTTGCTAAAATTGAATGCAAATATGCAATATGAAATCATCCCAAGTTTTTCAAGTAGTAGTAGTACATGTATCTATATGTAATTGCGAGTATGCAACCAGCAGAAGAAGAAAAAAAGAATAAAACCCCTACCTAAATAGGGTATAGGAGCAGCTACCTTGTGCATTGAAAAACACCCAGCAACTGCCTCACATTATTAATAGGTAAAACCACACACACACACACTCAACTATTATATTATACTCTCTCACGAGGACGACGATGATGACACCTCCAAAAATGCATCGTTCAGCACATTATCATCATCGTAGTTCGTGTTCAGCTCATAATGTATATTGACTGACGATGCGATGAGCAAACAAATCATCTCATCATCATTCATTGCTTATTTTGCCAGTGCAAATTTTCAAACTTATTGCAGCAAGAAACGCAACCTTTAAAAAAAACTTATTTCTTTGCTTATTGACTGATAATAAAAGTGAATGATAATATGATGCACCAGTCAAACAAATAAGAAGAAAAATGCAAGAAACATGAATGCACCTCGTGAGCTTTTACGAGATCAATACTACACATGAACAAAAAAAAATACTGCAGTTTTTTTCGGATATTTTGTTTTTGCATATTAATTTGAGTAAGTGCCAGAGAAAATATGTTTACTAAAAAATGGCATTGGAAAATATGTTTACTAAAAAAATGGCATTGGAAAATATGTTTACTAAAAAAAATGGCATTGAAAAATATGTTTTCCGGTAATCCTGGGATAGGACATTTTTCTTTCTTCCTTTCTTTCTTTTTTCCTATTTAACCGTCAAATTAATCTATGCTTCTGCTTTATTATTAATAATCCGGTTTTGGAGTGTAGTTTTGATTATGCCAAAAGAAAACAAATCACTGACTTACTCTCCTTCTCTTTCTGATGCATTTAAACAAATAAAGACATTTGTATGTAGGTACATCTTTTTCTTTGAATTGAGTAGTCGAGTTCCTCAAACACATGGTACACAACAACGTACCTAGTATAAAAAATCTGTGAAATAAATTGTTTAGAAAATAAATGAATTGAATGATGGTGGTAGCGGCGACAGGCAATATAATCAAGATTACAACATTACAAGTTACTATCTTCATTATCATTAATACGCACGCATGCAGCATATAATAAATAGGAAGAGGCGACACAAATATATATATTTTGAAAATTTCTGGCCGATTTTTTAATTTTTTAAAATTATATTTAACTTCTTTATCTGCCGACCATGAGTTGGAGTGAAGGTCGGTCGTTCGTAAAGCATAGGAACATCGTTTTATGATAAATACTTTCACTGTACAGCTGTACACGAAACAAGAAATAGCTTCAAAAAAAAGTAAGACATATCTTTCAACCCTACACGTACATATACATGTTTCAAAAGATTTATCCACCTCCTTCCCTTTCGCAGCTAGAAACCATGTTCACAACCTATGTTTTTACTGTAATGAAGATGAGTTGAGACATGACGACGGCATGAGTCGCCGTTGTGAATAATGATTTCTAGCTAAATAGACGCACATGAAAAAAAAAAATTATGCATTTAACCAAAAGTGAGCTCTATGAAACATAAAAATGATAAATGGGTAATATAGCCTGGCAAGTGAAAAAAAACTTGAAAAATAAGAAAGAAAAGATTTCGGATAGCATCATTATATACGACTTCACCAACAAGAAGCATGTAATATTTATGATGTGATGTTTTTACAATCCCAAATTACTGAAGAGATTAAGTATATATTTGCAATTGCAATATATGTGCATAGTATATATATAATATGCAAGCAAAAGTCAAATGGTTTCTTACATGCATATAGAGCGTTATTATGATGATATGAGGAGCCCTCGTAAATAATTCCTTTTATCATCATCATGGTCAATTTTAAAAAATTCGCACGTTCACTCGACTATATATGTTCATTATTATATACTCGTTCGTGGATACGATAGGCCTCGTTTTTTTTTAACTTTTGAATGATTCATAATATCATAATCATAAAATATATTATTATTGGTTTTTAAGCATATGTGGCGAGATACATTTTTATTATAAGAATGATTACACCAGTCTGTCTGTCCATTTTGAATTGTACACCAAAATATGAATGCATAGCAATTTGCACTTTACAAAGATGTTTTCGCTACTTGGTTGCATCGGGTTGCACACCTTAAATAATAATAATAATAATACAATTGCAATTATGCACATGCATAGGCCAAGTTCTGTCATGTTTTCAAAGTCATTATAGGTCATCATCATCATCATGATGTATAAGGACATGCGATGCGATTACATGAATTATTGTGCATCATATCATCACCATATCGTAATCCTGCACCTTCAGATTGTTGCAATAATTATAATAATAATAATAAATAAACTTTGTAGGGATTTAACAAAGTACCGCTCCTGCTTTGAAAATTACAAAAAAAAAATTGTGCCTCATGTTCTTTTTTAAATTTGCTGAAATAAGGGGGCTTCCAACTGAACTGACAAATGAAGCGGATGGAACTAGAAATGTTCTTGGAATATCGTAACAAGACAATGAGAACAAAAATCACGAGATGTTGCTAAAAGGTATGCACTTTGAATGAGCTAAAATCTAAAGCTATGCTATGCAGTAGGTAGGCAGTTATGGCAGGTATCACTTTTATTGACACAGGGATTCAAAAGAACAAGGGGCGGAGCTCTTGCTTTATGGAATTCGATGTACTAATTTTTTTTTAAATAGGACTAGCCACGCGACTTATAGTGACTTATAGTTATAATAGCCCCAATGATAGGACGGCCAGACCAAGTTCCCATATATATGTAGTTAAATCACTCTGTGCATCGTATCTTAATAATCAGTAGCTATCTAGTGCTCTAATGATGCATCGAATGAATGAATGAATGAATGATTTTTTTTCTGCTGCCACAAGGAGTCAAGTGCAAATGTGAATGGTGTCATTATAATATTGCAACAGCAATCGAGAGAGAGTAATGAAGCGACAAAAAACAGAGCACATACAAACATAAGACTCTGTACTCTCATCTCGTGTACATGTGCATGCATGCTGGATTTTGCGCTGCTGGAGCACTCCACAAAAAAAAGAAGATAAATGCACATGTATGCAATGCAATAATGTGTGTCTGCTTTTATTTTATGAGTAGCCCATTGAGAATATTAATCTTTATTTTTTTTAAAAACGCAATACATACAATCAGCACACATGCTACATGATGATGATCTTATTATTATGATGCTGTTGCATAATTGCTAATTATTTTCATTATGAATTATGGTTGTTATTATGGAATTAAGTTTAAACACATGCACGCATGCATGCATACTAGATTAGCATGTAGGTAACTATGCAAGTGTAAAAGGTTGTGCACCTCTCCAGGTTTGGCAGACAGATATAAAATTAAGGAAAAAAGATGGAAGATAAACATGATGGATGGATGGGAGCCAGATAAAAATTCCATTTCCGATTTTGAGGAAATTTCCAGTAGGAAGGAAAAAATGTAGTTGTGCAAAAGAATTTTTATAAAAATTTGTTTTATATATATATTTTTTTTTGCAATTTGCAAGTCTACTCATCTTAAGACTTGATGGAAAAGTGGTAAGCAATAAGTGAAAAAAGCTATTGCATGCATCACATCACATCCCAGACAGACGTGCCTCTGGACATGTTCCACACAGTTCTTTTTCCAGACTGGAGAGGATGCATGATGGGCGGATTGATTCCCACGGGTATAAAAATTGAGTGTGGCAGAGTGCAATTTAATGCTTTTATTAAAAAATGCGACTTGAATATTACATGAAAAATTTTCATATCATACTCATTTTTTTTCATCATAAGAGACATGAAATGTCTGCTGAAATGCACTCTCACACACGCCAATAATGCAACTACGCAAAAGTCTGAAATCTCAAGTATGCATTCATTCTCTCTCTATTACTCAACAACACGTACATAATATGCTCCTGACATTTTTTTTCCGCTTCCCTCAGCAGCCCAAAAAATGCTATGCTTCCTCTCAAACTTGAGTGTGCTGACAAAACAAATTTTCTGTCAGAGAAAAGGGCTTCATCCAGTTCAGCTGCATTGATACTAAAAATATCACCTTGTCAAAAGAAAATGCAATTTTCACTAGATTGCAAAACTAGCTTATGTAAAATAGGAGGGGTCACTTGAGATCAGCAAAAAAAAAACGGAAGCACACAAAACAAGAAAAAAATAAATTCATAAAAAATATTTTGCACCTACCAAACACAGTATGCGCTTCCCCCAAAAGAAGCAGCAAGGAAAACGTGAACAAGCCATGGCGACAACCAAATCCAAAGGTGTCACGCGTTCCATGCTGAGGATCCTGTATCTCCATCCTAGACGACTTGTTATTATTATAACTATGCGGGTGCTTCATTGTCCTTCTCCTTCTTTTTATTCACAATTTTTTTTTGTGAATTCACAAGACAATAATAATTGTCTAATAATTATGAGGACAATAGTAAAAAAAGTAATAAATTTTTTTCCTAACAAGTCAACAAACTTAATTCAGAACAAGGACAAATTTATTGTTTAATCAATTTACGCTGGGATAATTAATAATTTTTTAACATAATTTTATTTAAAAAAAAATGAAATGTTATCAATAAAGTCACTATGTATTTCTTTGGTGCAATATGTATCACTCTAAATAACTAAACGAGACACATCATACAACAAGAATACTGAT
Organism: Zhuqinia jingwanae; assembly: GCA_027744095.1. Lineage (NCBI taxonomy): Eukaryota > Metazoa > Arthropoda > Collembola > Entomobryomorpha > Paronellidae > Zhuqinia > Zhuqinia jingwanae. The sequence continues at coordinate 24,114 of JAHZNC010005639.1, read as the reverse complement.
TCAGGTAAAAACTTTATCGCTTGTTCAACAACTTAGCGCGCTTGTCAGCAACCAGCCAAAACCTGAGCTGAAAGAGAGAGGCTTTTTTTCGTTAAAACTCCGTCCGTCCGTCTTGTGACAAGTTCACAACTAAGATAAACCGTAGAGTTACTTTCGGATAATATAAGGAGCTTTTGGCTGGTTTTGCTTTGCTGATACTATGGCCAATTCTTCGTAGCAAAAGAAGTAGAGGTTTTCTTTTCTGCTTTGGAAGTAGTACCGTATCTGGCTCTCTGGCATGGCCTGGCCAATGATCAGAATCAGAGGATGAAGATGCCGTGCCGTGGTCGTCCGTTGTATCGTAATAGAGTAGAATGCAAAAGAGTCAAGCTAGTTTGCTCGCTGATTGTGATTTTTGAGTCGGTGAGAGTGAGTGAGTGAGAGAGACAGAGAGAGAGAGAGAGAGAGAACGAGGCTTGTCTTGTCTTGTTGCTTGCATTACAACACAAATGTTGCACAGTTGATGCCGAGATGTTGCAATTACCAAAAATTCAGTTCATTTCATTTGCTTAGATATGATTCCCTGCCAAAATCTTTCATGCATTTTAGTACACAATTCATCAGTTGGTATACTGTATTTGCAACCTGATTTGATTTCATACATTGTTTTGATTGTTGCCTCTAAATTCCTTAAAAATCCTTCAAAAAAATTTATTCGAATCCGTCAATACTGAGAAGTGTCCTTATAAAAAGTCCTGGATTTCTTCCGAGATCTGAAAGATACAGAAAGCAAAAAGAGAAAATTAACAAATTTCATCAAGTCATTATGAATCATATAATAATAATATGCTTTCACTCCTCTGCTTTCACTTGATAATCTAATTTCTTTAGCATAAATAAATATGACTTTGTTCCATATATTTTGTTATTGGTTTGCGCATAAAATATCTGCACGATATATATTGATTTGATTATCTTATTATATGTAATATTTGTAATAATTTTATTTATTGTAATAAACCATGGTTCATCTATATTATATGAAATGATTTGTGCCTTTTATGAGGGTACAACTATTAGAATACTTTGTTGCGCTGTTTGTTAATGACATGAATAATGAGCTGTGTGCTAGAGAGAAGAAACTATGTATTACTTTCACGAATTTTTTATTTGACAGGTGAATTGTTGTTGAAATGCGGTCTGAGGGATGGTGATATTCAGATGACGCAACAACATTCAACGAGCTTTAAGCCATAGCCAGAAGAAGAGAACATACATAATAATTTAAACACCTCATCTCCTCCTCCTCCTCCACCACCATCATCATCTTTATCACGAAACGGTGTACCAAGATGGAATGCCAAGAAAAAATTCTTTGAAAAGCTTTAGCCCAGGCTATATGTAGTAAATATTTGTACCTGTGGTGTATCATCAATATTTTTGCCACAATATTGAATACTATTATTTTCTAGTCAAGTATTACCTACAACCTAGGTATTATATTACTACTACTACGACCATCACCACCAGCAGCAGCAGTTGGATAACAAGTATAAATGGGTTTATAATGAAACATTGTAGCAAAAACAATGTTGCAAAATATACACTCATCATCATCACCATCACTCAGTCAATTAGCAGTACAGAGAGAAGATGAGAAGACGAAGAAGAAGAAGAAGGGATCGTGTTTGTGGGTTTGGTCGAGTTTTTTTTGAGTTTGGCAGCCTTTAAAAAGTTGCCTTCCTTTTTTTCATCTTTACCAAACAATCAAATCAAATCAAAAATACTGATGACGCGAGTAATAAGGTTGTAACATGCATAAATATATAGCGGCCATGATGATGACTTTAAAAAAAAGTGTACCATCATAAGTTTAAGTATGATTAGCAGGACTGGACATATAGTAATGTGCCATATATATTTTACCCAAGCCACTACCACCTGAGAAAAAGCTAACTTTATACCTGGGTACCTACCCACCTAAATTCTTGTCTTCACAATAGATCTCCCTTCCATTATTTATAAGTACGGCGGGAAACGAGTTTCAAGGAGATTCAAAAAGTACCTAAGTATAGTATTCTTTGGACAGCCAAAACACAAACTGAAAAATAAATCCCACTGCGTAAAGTAATAATCATTAGAGGTAGGATTGGGCTTGACCGATAATCACAATGGATCTTGTCTTGGAATAATAATAATAATAATAATAGTGACTATAGTGACCATTGTTGCTGCGTGTATATTTCCAGCATTCTTCTCACAACGCCCCAAAGCCACGACGCTTTCTACAACTACTGACATAATCTACCACTTGTTCATCTGCTGCTTTTACTTTATCATCATCTTTTTTTTTCTTTTTTTTATGAATGGGACTGGCTTTTGATTTGTTTTTCAACAACGTAACGTATCGCAAAACTCATACATGAATGGATTATGTAACTTGATTATTTTTTCCTGCTGCCGTTCGGCTGGATGATGATGATGATGATAACGTAGTGAAACATAACTTTTTCTTCAAGTTTGCTTGTAAAAATATTGAGAGAAAAAAGTCGTTTCGTTTTAAAGCATTAGATAACAAGTTAATTTATTTATTTTTATGTTGACTTGTCCATAATAATTCTCTCTGTGAGAACTTAAAAATTAACTACTTTGCTTATACTTATTTTTAGCTTTGGCTTTGTGTAGCTTGTACATATAAATATAATACACATATATATGCTAGAGCATCATAAACATGATCATTAATCCTAAATAGCCATCATCATCATCATGCTGTGCACATCGTCGTATCAGCAACAGAACTGGATGTGTAGAGATAGCAGCAGAGAAACTAGATACTACGCACTTACAACCACCACTACTACAACTACTACTATTATTATTACTACGACTACTACTACTACGAGAGAGAGAGAGGAGATGAGGATGAAAACGGCTTGAATGGCCATTGACATTGGCACTGGCACAACAGAGGAATTCACATATAAACCTATAAACGCATACATAATATATAAATAGGCATTGAAATAGTTTTAAGAACAGAATATGTTAATAGCTCTGTTACATGTACAGCTAGTGTCGGTGGTGTGCGGTGTCATCACATAAGCACACATGACCTTGACTTGTTCAACACCAAAACAACCTTACAAAACTTGAAATTTTTCTATAATAATTTGCAATAATCTAATTTATTTTTTAATTCTTGAGCTTTCCAAACTCCCTCAGCAATAAATTATAATAATTCAAAAATGTTTTTGAGTTCTCATTCATATAGCTGATACATAATGATACCAGAAAAGTACATAAAAATTATAATTATTATTATATACATAAACGTATGTAGTATACATGTTATCATTACCATGTCCTGCTCATAGCGAATTATTATTATTATATTTGACCACCAACCACCATCATCACCTCTTTTACCAGAAGAAGAGTTATTACAGCCACATTAATCCTAACCCCAAAATTCCAAAGGGATTGGATCATCAACCAACCATGTCACATGTAGACATTCAAATTAATTCTGCTACGCACTTATTTTCTTGTACGCCCAGAAGAAAGAAAAAAAATGAATTCACCCCTTCCTTTTGACAGATATATGACACGAGAATTTTCAGATAATCGACTTGATTGAAAAATAAAATAAAAAAGGTTACGATATACGGTACCATACAGCACGAAGTCATGAAGATTGAAAAAGCATTTTCAAAACTTTTCCTACGATTTTCCTATTTTTTTTGCAAATAATAAACAAGTGTGTGTATATTCTTGCTTTGGTCATCTTGGCGAAGAAAGAATTCACTGCATTTTTTGCTTGTTGGGTAATTATGATTCAAGAATAAAAGAATGCCTGTATAACCGGCGTGAAGAAAGAATGTAACCTTTTTTTCCGCATGTTTTGTTTAATGCTCAAACGAAAACGTAAACATGCAAAAGAATGTGGAGTGCATCAGCTGAAGTAGTAGAAGAAGAATGGAATGCGACTAAAATGGATATTTGATTTTTTTTAACATGTTTGTGTTTTGAATTTGTGGGTAGAAAATTGGCATAGCATGAGATGAAAAGAGGCAATGAAGAAAGACCGGTTGAATTTGTGTGTAGGTATATGATGCGGACCTTCACAGTAATACGGAGTCCTTGCCGCAGGGGGTTTTATAGGCATGAGAATAAAATCATTGCATTGCATCTCCTCAAAAAAGCAAAGTCAAGCGAGAGAAGCAGGAGGAGAGCACCATACTGTTTTCTTACAGATTTCATCGCTTCATCAGTTCAGATCGCCAAAACAAGCCATCGTTCTATTTCCTACTTTTGAAAACGTCGTAAATGGAAGCATAACTTATTACTGATGACCATTTTATATAGGATACCGTCCGCATGAAACTGATATCATGGCGCCGGCGCCTAATACTACATATCCTTGAAGGGAGAAACAGGAAGTATATGTATGCACTTTTTTTTACTCACATTAATATCTGCTGCGCTTTACAAAATGAGTTCAAAATCCATAGTCTTCTGGCGATTCCTTTGACGGTTTGGCTTCCTTAAAGCGCTCCACAGTCTTGGCTAGGCTCTCCAAGCGTCTTTGCTCTTTCTTTGAAGGTCGGGTAGATGTAGGTGGTAGGCCGATACTATCACCAAGATTAGAAAGTCCTAGACCCATTCGGTCGGTTTTGACTTCACAGTTAATCTTAAAATAGAGTTGAACAATGTATGTGTTTGATTCAAGCACATATGCCATGAGAAAATAATGTTTTTATTTTAAAAATATTATGTGCTTGTTTATACTTACAGGCTCTTTAATTCCTTGGTTTTCAGATTTTCCAAGTCCTTCCCCTTTCCAGCCCATTTTTTGGAGCATTTTGAAACCAACGTTGGACTCCTTAATTGGTCTAAAGTATTCAAACCAAATAAATATATAATTAAGTAATTACCATTCATTTTTTAATCTTGTTTATATACGGGATCTATTTTTAAACTTACGCATGAGAGGAGGCAACTTCAGTCTTTGCAAATGGATTATCTGAGCCCATTTTTACACGTCGACTCTTTGCTCGGTCCACATATTTTTTCGTCGAGTCGGACGCGCCCCTGCTAACAGTTGTGTTTGCATTCTTTCTATCCAACCCATACTTCTTTTTCAGTTTTGTAATCTCTGATCGTCGGACAGTTTCGCCAGTAGCATTTGCAGTATACTCTGAATAATTTTCAAAAAAAAAACACAATTCAAGTTAATGGTTGGGAAAATAAATCATAGNCAGTATACTCTGAATAATTTTCAAAAAAAAAACACAATTCAAGTTAATGGTTGGGAAAATAAATCATAGAAATTGATTATTCGCAGATTTTTAGCTCTATACCATAAAGTGGTTCCTTCTGAAGTATAAGTCCAGGTTCACAATGACCACATGTGAAATCACCGGGATGAATGTGAATTAAGAGGACAACTTCACCCACCTGCAAGGTACTTCCATGAACCAATTCATGAGCTTCACTTGGTATTCCAGACTCTGAAAGTCTCGTTCTATTCAAATACGTTCCGTGTGTACTCCCCAGATCTGTGATAAAATATTTTCCTGTCCCACCTCCATCTTGCTGATTGCCATTTTCTAGTTGGTCCACAAGGTCGTAATGAATTTGAGCATGACTCTGTAAAATACATACACATATAAACGGAAATCATATTGACTTTCTCCTAAGGTGAATGATATACTGTGTAGGTACGATATGGTAACGTAGATGTCAAGTTACCTTTTCTACTGAAGGACAAGGAAGTAAAACAGCATGACGAGATCCACTAGAACCAATCGTTCCTCCAGTGTAAGGCACCAAGAAGAGAGTTCCTTTTTTTAAAGATTTATCAGAAGTGTTTGCCGACTCTTGAACAACTGCCCTGATACAAGGTGGGAAAGTTTGTTTTTCCTTATCCTCATCCTCTTCTTCACTATTTTCGACAGAACTATTGGAATTCCTTTCAGCATAGGGGGATGATTCCGCTGAGGTAGGGGCTGAGCTACTAATCTCCCCTTCTTCCATGTCACTGACACTACTGGGAGATTTGTCTCCTGCTGGTGGGGGTGATGTCACAAGATCTGACGAGGACAGATTGCTATTTCCATCTTCAACCACTTCTGGTAGATCGACACTCAACTTTGGGTCTACCTCTTTTGGTGTCAGATCTACAGTGCTTTCAGACACTTTTTTGTGCTTTACTTGTTTTTTAACTTTGAGCTTCTTCTTTCTTTTTGCGGAATCAGAGGAGGTGGAATGGACTTGGTACGCGTTGGTGGCGGCATCATATGAGTAAAATGTTTTGGTGTGGCCATTGTAGTAAAGCTGTTTCACCTGTTGGGTAGTTAGAGAAATAATAGCCAATGAATAAATAGTTTACCATAAATGCCAATGTTTGATTACATTATCAACGTAGTAACGTAAACATACGGGGTCATAATAGTATCCACTAGACTGGTCAAAATAAAGGCCCAACTTTTCGTCAAAAACGAATCCTGCTGGCTCAGTAACCCCCAACATCTGCTCAGCAGTTTCTTTTACCATGTCTGCAATGGAAGTTTTATTGCCATCCGAAGTTGCAACACCAGAAGCTAAGGCACTTGTACCATTGCTCCACAAAGCTGATCTTGCAGCTTCCTGTTCTGCTGTCTCTGTCTTTTTACTAAAAGCATCTTCAAGAGTTTTGACTTTGGACGTCAAGTCCTGCACCTTGGATATCAGATCTTCAAAAGTTTTGTCATGTTTGGCAATCACCTCGCTCTGAAACTCAATTTGCGTTTGCATTAAGGATATAATTCCGTCCTGATCCTGAAGCTTTTTCAGAACGACTTCTTCCCGATTTAATACGGGCAAGGAATGTGACCGGGTTAACTCCTGCTGCTGATCTGTCATCATTACCGTCTAGTCTTGTAATTTGCTAATCATAAACAAACCTACAATAATACGAAAAAATATTTGATTATATACGCTAGACCAAAAAGTTCATTCTGTCACTGACTTCACTTAACATTCAATTGTGGGAATGGGAATACACAATTTAAAACACTTACCGAGTAACTAGCAGCTCCCATAAGTTAAGAAAAACTGAATGAAACAAAAAATATAATACTTAGAATGTTGTGAAAGCATTTATGACTAACGACTATATAATATTAACTATAATTGGCAAAATTCACTATAAAGTCCTCATAAAAATACACGATCACGATAAAGCACGGATATACAAACAACGACAGCAAGAAAATATCACATGTTCTTGTTGTTGTTCACTCCAGTTCCAAGTTCCAATGCAGTGCAGTGCTCAGGATTAGGATTCAGCAGGATACCAGATACCAAGCGCAAAAACGTGCATATATATACAACAAGCAACAACTTAAGGGAACGTTCATAATATACCTAACGCAAAATGTTATGCCTGCATTCTACCATCATCGGATTTATATTTGTGCACAAATAAGATTTTATGCTTCGCATTAAAGGTAATACATCAATACATGACAAGACTGCTGCTAGGAAGGCGTACAGATTAAAATATTAGCCATTTTCTATTAGGATAGCTGTGAACTTTGCCTATTGTCAGTATGTCATTTGACGCACCTAAACCGTTCTTCTTTTTGAAGCCAACCCATGCATTTAGGTTGTAGTAAGGTATCAATGCATGTATGCAAAAAATTATCAGGATGAGATTTCCAAATTAATTTTAATTTGGAAGAATGATACTTAATTATATTAAAACTACTTGTGTTAACACAAGTTTTTGAATGATAATGTCAACTAGCGTAATGTTGAATGTCGCTGAAAGAACAACAATAACTTGTTGCTCACGTACGTACGTGTTTTTGGTTGTGCGCGTATCTCAATTTTTACGATCTATGTCGTTCTTGTTGTAATAATGGTTATTTCATGTCAATGTCAATAAATTTAACATAGGTAAATGTGATAAGATGATTTTGTTATATGCGTGTACTTCAAGGACAAATCCATTTATGAATTTATTTATGAAAGAATTTTTTTGGCATATTATGTACGTCTGCTATTGCATATTGTGCGCAATTAATTTTGTTTAAATAGCTTTTAAATTAGTATAATATTTTTGTACTTTGTAGCTACCTAAATTATAAATTAACATGGCTCAAATTGATTTTTGGTGTATTTACAGGAAAATTATTATATGTAACATAACATAAATAACCTTTCTAGGTGCAACAACCCAAAAGAAATTCAGGTACATTATTTTCCTCGCACAAAACCCGAAATACATTTGCATACTTTGAGCAATCCTTCCCCATGGCTTCTATTGATACCACACACAGCACGTATATAAATACTGTTGCCCACGTGAAGAAAAACTTTTCAAGTTCCTCCCAACTCCGTCTCTTGATTTTATCTCCAAATTTCTTCTTCTCCTTGCAAAGCTGCTCAAATTTGTCATAATAGCACTTTAGCAACCGCCTCAAATTGTCTGTCGTCAACTTATCTTTGGGGAGTACGGTATACAGCAAAGTGGCAATGTCAAAGGTCACATCTCGGAATCCTAGTAGCTGCCAATCCAATATCTTGACGGGAAGGTGGTCACCATGAACTAGTATATTTGGGGGCCACAAATCTCCGTGTACCATGCAAGGAGTCAGACTTCCGTTTTCGTCAAGTTTTTTCACAATCGTCTTTGTGAATGGTTTAAGCTTTGAATAACGAGTAAATACTTCCTTTGCAACGTTTTGTGTGGAAAGAAGTTTATCCAAATCTGGATAACTTTGGTCAATCATTGATTCCATGTGACTTGTAAATGCTGCATTTTCTGTAGCTCCCTGCATAAAAGGGTAGAGCTCAGGTAGCGGAATCCCTTTCTTTATTTCGATAGCCAAAGCTCCAAAGTGAAAACGCGCAAGGAATGTCATTAAATTATTCATAACATGGTCTGATCCATCTCCAGCAAAATCCATCATTCCAAAACCACTTGCCTTCAAGTCTTCCATGACCAACATTGAAGACCTGTCTCTGTTTAAAGCTGGATCCGCAGGTATTACTGCTCCCTTATAAAACAATCCAATATTTTCTTGAATTTCGGGAACAACCTCAACAAGATCAGGTAATACGATAGAGTAGAATTGGATTTCTCGCTCGTCAGACGAGTCGGCCATGAGAAAATCTCGCCATTTGGAATCACTTGGTGGGAGTAGCTTGACAATGATACTGTGTTTGTCGCCAGTTCTCGTTTTGAAGGAAACCCGGCAAATGGAACTAAGAAATCCAACTCCTTCTTGAATGTCGGCTTCAATGTGGAAATCATCGGGGATGGCGTCATGTCCTGTAACTTTCTTTACCCAATCGGGAGTGATATCCTTGATTGAGGCTGGGATTGGAACGGCACCGATTGGATCCATCATATTTCCACCACCTTTACTGTAAAAATTTGAAATTTGTTTATATGTTTTATAGAATAGAAATATTTGGGTTTCTCGACTCATGAAAGTGTATGTAAACGACGGCTTTTTATATGTAGGTATATTAAACTAAATTAACTTACGTGTATTGAAATGGTATAGAATATTTAAATGTCTTTTGAACGTTGTGCTTTGAACAAGCTTCTGTTTGATATTAGATATTATGATGGAAATAATATTCACTGTTGTGAATGGGTTGCAATAATGCCAGTCACCGTTCCGAAGAGAAGTAAGATTAGATACGATAACGATACGGTACTCAATTAATCACTAAAATACACAATTGTGAATTGTGAATGACATGGCATGGCATACTAGTACATTTACATGCAGAGGTTGTTGAATAATATTCAGTGAATATCACTTGTTGGTTTGATACAATGTGCATCTTACATACTATCAAAAAACATGAATGGTATAATTTTCAAGGTCTATGTGATTAAAAATCAAGGCAAAGCTGAACACTTGTACTATTTTACATGAGTGTGCTTTTATGAGATCAGTAAGAATTACAATAGAGTAGGATTGGATTTCTGATTTCTCGTTGGTCGGATGAATTGGCCAAGGCAAACTGGACAAGTCATTTGGAATCATTTTGATGGAATAGCTTGACAATATTGATACTGTGTTTGCCGCCAGTGCTAGTTTTGAAGGACACCCGATAAATTGAACTTACTTAGAAATCCAACTATGCGACTCCTTTTTTAATGTCAGCTTCGATGTGGAAGTCATTTGGGACGGCGCGGCGTCATGATCTGTAATTTTTCTTTATACAGTCTGGAGACATATCCTTGATTGAGGCTGGGGTTGAAATGGTACCTACCTATTGAATCTGTCATATTTATGGGCGGGTACTTCAGTATAAAAGCTTACAATTTTTTTTTGGATAGATCAGTTAATATTTTCGACAGCTTTGTAATATCTGTTTCGCACTTAAACGATGGCTTTTATGTGTTTAAATACGAAAGAGTACATACAGCATAATATTTATATTCTTCTATAATATGTTTGAAATCTATGTCCGTTGCAAGTTCAACGTTGTGCTTTTTGACCAATCTTCTGTTTAATCATGATGAAAATAAATATTCAATGAATGAATTGCAAGGATTGTTTATTATCAATGCTAGTCACTGTCCGGAAAATTAGACTCATTTATACAAATATTATAAAATAAGTAATAATAAAATAAGATAACACATAAAATTTAACCTGGCTGCATATACCAAATTAAAAATGTAAATCTTTTGTTTTAAAACTTAGTACCTAGTCTTATTTTTATGTGTTAAATAGCTTAAAGTTCCAAATGAAATAAGAACGAGTGCTATACTAAAGAATAACGTGTAGCCCAACACGACCGGGTTATTTTCTATAAAGGTTCCAACAATTAGTGGGTATATGGCAGCCGTCCCGGAACCGAAAACTATCATGATAGAACCTATAAAATTTGTGAAATTGAGGTACCTCTCAATATAGGCGCAAAAAGATCCATACATGCTGGAGAAGCCTAACCCCAAAATAATACTAGATGACCACAAAGTTGGAAGTGAACGCTGACTCCAACCAACAAGAAGAACATTTCCAACAATAATTAGCACAATGTTGGCACATAAAATTAATTGTGTAGCGATCTTAAAAACCGCAATGATGGCAATAGCTCGACCGACTGCGTATGCCGCCGTCATTCCTGTCAAGACATATGCTGACTCTGATTCTGAAAGAGATAGCTCACTGTTTTGTGAGAATTTTGGGAAAAATTGGAATGTGCACATTTCCATTCCCGAGTATGCTCCAAAGAAAACAGCAGACAAAATAATAACTCTAAATTTGGGAAAGGACCACAATTTGATTTGATGCCCGAATATTTCACGTTTCCCTTCATTTTCGGATACCTGCTGCTTTTCGGCTTCTTCATTAATTTCCGGTGGAGGTGGATAATAACGAAGAAAAATGTATAGTAAAATTTGAGCAATGACAGTAACAGATCCAAGTACTCCTACAATTGTGTACGGGATAAATAATTTGGAGTCGTCATTCTCACTATTTTTTCCGACTCCTTCAGCTCTTATAGAAGTGTGATTGTTGGTGGGGTCCTGCAAAGAAGGGGATAAAATTGTTGTTGACGGGTTGTCTTCATCATCTTCATCAAGAAATGGTGCCATAATTAATGACGCCAAATTGGTGCCGACTGCGTAAAAGAAATGTTGGCTTTGGACAAATGGGGGACATTTTTCCTGCATCATTTCCATCATCCACACAAATTGAGCGACATCATACAACCCGATAGCTAAACCCATGACTGCTGCACTTAAAAAGAAAGTTGTTAGTGAGGGGCAGTGTGGAGTCAAAAACATCATTGCTGCCATTGTCATAAGAATGATAATCACGGCAAATTGACGATTAACATAGTTGTAAAGGGGTCCCGCTAATAATTCAGACATATCATTGTTTCACATTAAGGTGGGTATAAAAATTAGCGAGTGATATATTTATCTATATAATAATTATTATTTATTGCGGAAATTACCACAAAGTGCTCCAACCATGTAGCATCCAGTCAAAATAGTAAAAACCTTAGATATTGTAGCATCGTCAGTCTCATATTTATTTTGTAAGCTTGTTATCGCGGGTCCATAAGTGTTAAATGAACATCCCTTAAAAATAATAAAAACTATGCAAAAAAATAGTAATGATATTCCAACATCCCTTCAGACTAAAATTAGTAAATGTACTTACTAAAGTTACGTTTCCATAAAAGATCGCGATGGCTGTGAGATACTTTAGCTTCCGGGGAAGCTCTTTCCTTTCTTCGTTTTGTATGGACGTTGGTTTCTCATCATGATCAATCGAATCTTTGTAAGTGTCTGTACCCATTTTAGTAGGTAGATCTGAAATTGTTGTATTTTTTGTTAACTACTAAAGTATTTGAGTAATTACATCGCACATTACCCCACTGCGTTACCAGTCAAATAAACTTAACGTGTTCATGGCAAGGGGACTATTACTCTTTCTGGACAAGTGCAGGGGACTAGTTACATCTGCCCTAAACTCTAACCAATCAAATTTCATGATTTAGTTAATGCTGTATGACTTATAAATCATTATTATATAATTGCAAAAAATTTAAGTCAATGGCAATACTGATTTAAAATATCAATAAATGAAATATTTTTAATCACAGCTCATAATAATCTTTTATCTCACACTTCAATAGATTGACACGCGTACGCTATGATTTGACACATCCAGCAAATTTTTGTTTATGCTTAGGTAAAAAAAGATGTTTGATTAAAAAGTAATATCTGAAAATTGATTGATTGATTATGACTTTCCTGCATATTTCAGAGGAATCTTAATGAGCTTATACGCGATGTCACAATGCCCCAGACGTAAAATATAATATTATTTATGTTATATAATTCAGCATAATTGTACTTGCCTCCAAATGAAGGAATACATCATGTCCCAGTGCGGTGGTAACAAATTAATTTTGTGTTAACCTTTCTGCCGCATTTTATGTCTAGTTTAACTTGTTCACATTTTGTTACGTGGTACTATAAGTAACATATATTACCTCACAAGAGGGTGCTTACAAATCAATGCTTTAAAATTAATATCTGGCGTACATATTACAATAATGCATTAAACATTTCTGTATTAAGGTAATAAATCTGGACTTGCAATTTGTAATAAGGTGGAATATATAATCTGCAACACCTTGAAACAACGAGACAATAATGATTTCATGATAAATCAATCAATCTTTAATGAAACATTTCGTTATTCATTTAGTCATTTACATTAGAGTTTCAATGTCACTTGTCGCCGTGATTCAGAATCAGGGACTGAACTGCTTACATTTTTAGAATGTAATTTATATATCGACGATCGCAATCAATGCAATGTTCAAGAAAATGTAGGTATTTGCACTAATGATGCCATGATGCAATTTTAGTTGTGTATGTTTATGAGCAGGTGAGTTTGAATAGAATGGAAAAATAATGTCCTCATAATAATTATTGACGTCAGTAAATGAATTTATTTAAGCAAAAACGTATATGTATTTCACAGACAAAAACATCATCATTTTATTTGATTACATGGGGGTATTTTTCTCTTTTTCGTTTTCCACTTTTTATGTTTGACGCACGTGATTGAGAAGATGACTTAAAACTTCATCGTATTACAAATAATAAATATTAAACTAAAAACTAATTCGCACCTCAATGTTTTTCTTTTGCACTGGCAGCACTATTATATAATAATAATAATAACCATAATAAACTTATAGTCAAGTTGATGATCAAAAACCCTTTCCTCACTCACAAAACCTTAAAAATACACACATAATATGACCGCCTTCTTTTTCATAGAAAGAAAAATATCCCTTTCACCGCACATTCCGCTCTTCATTTCACTTCACTACTAACGACGTTTTTTTACAGAACGAACAATGCAAACGATTCGTTAGAAAGTTATCTCGGCAATTATTTTAGATTCATTGATAGTTAAATTGAGAGAATAAATCTACACCGTGACCTGACCTATATAACTTCTTGCTTTCTTTTCCAAAGCATAGTACCTTAATCTGGTTTCCCAAATCAATTGACTTTCCTTTTATACATTTTTTTTCTAGCGCGAAGAAGATTATTTTATTATTTGTTTAAAATATGAATTGTCTGTACCACACTTTACAGTATTATGGGGTAAAGTTTACGCCACTCGACTCCACCTACGACTTTTTCCACCCACGCAACAATATTTTTCTCTCTCTCGAAAAACTCACAAAATAATTGCACGTTTGTGAAGCACTTTTTTAAGTTTCATGAATAATTACTCGCTGTTTTTCTCGGTTACGGATTTTTTTCTCTCTGGTTTTTTTCTTTTCCTAATATGCGATTTATCGATAGTACAAAAACCCTTTATGAATATTGAATATCTTTTATACACACTTAACAAGAAGGATAAACGACATTTCGTAGATGTATAATGGTACAATATATTATTATTATTATTATTATGATTATTAATAATACTATGTAGTATATAGCAGCGAGTTTGCTTCAACAGAATTACCAAAATGCTTGCTAGTAGTACATTCTTCTTTTCCCACAGAATTAACTTTTATACATACGTACATTTTACATCTCAATATATTTTATCATACATACACTTTTTACAAACTACAAAATCGACACACGAACGAATGACAGACAAACGAAGATTTTATTTTGTAATAAGTAACAATAATCTTCAACGCTATCGATCATTCATTACCGCCTTATTTTGAAAATCCGCAGTGGACTAAGTGGATTTTAATTTAATAATCAGTTAAACAGTAATAATTATTAGTTATCATCGAGTATCAAGTAAAGTGTAACCAACTTAACAACTACTACAAAAGTTCAGACAACCACACAAGAAAAAAAAACTGTTCCTTGCAGAAATCATCAGATATTCACAAAAAAATAAAATAAATGAAACAAATTTTAGTAAATACCTGAATAGAACAACACAATGTGTTGAATACATACATAGTAGAGTTGTCAATGAAGAATTATAATTATAGTACAGTTATTTTGTATGCTACAACAATAATAACAATCAATAATTGTTCTCCTAGCTATGCATGTCTCTAAAATTTAATTTCGGATGGAGCAGCGGTAGTGGTATAAAAATCTGAACATTTTTTTCGTATCCTCGAAGAAGCTGTTTTCACTCTGTAGTTTGTAAAATTATTTAAACTTTTTGTAAGACGAAGAAAAAATAACTAAACAAGTCCAAACATTTTTAAAAGAAAAATATTTTTTTACAGCCAGCAGCATAATAATAATTAATTAATAATTACGATTTTTGATAAAATGACAATTTGATTTGTTGATTTTTTTTCGGTTTTACAAAAAGAAGATTTTTTTTCGGTTCGGTATTTAATTAAATTTAAGTAAAACGGTAACATCCTTCACTTCAATCCAAATTTTCTTTTCTACAACGTTGAAATATTATTAAGATTCGTCTCCGTTCCCAGAGTCGTCGTCATACTGTTCATTCGAGCTATCATCTTCTAGATCATCTTCATCATTGTCCATATCGTAATCATCATCGTAAAAGTCTGTCAGCTCGAGATTATTTTCTGGGGGCTTGGCTTTTACAACGTAGTCTTCTAACGTGAGTGGAACGACGACTCCATCCTTTTCAGCATCTACTTTGGATAATGCCACTTGTTTTCTAATATACAAAACATACATATTTTAAAAATTCGTTGTTGGCAGTTTAAAACTAATTAATAACTCTTCCCGTTTATAATAAAAACTAAAACTCACTTGCCATCATGTTTAACAAATTAAATGGAATAACTAGTGCTTATGACTATGACTTCTCTACGCTTACCTCATACACATTAGGATGCCACACTTTAGTTTGAAAACGGACCGATGGTGGGCTGTACGGGTAGTCGGGAGGGAAGCGCATATGAGCCTGTAAACCACAAATCGGACAATTTTTAATTAATTGACTTTAGTTGACTTAAATTAGTAGTATTGTACCATCAAAATTTAAATATTGTTAATTATGGTTGAATTTGCTTACTTTAAAATATCCGGCCTGGTACAAAGTATCTGGAGGGCCAAAAATGGCTACATCCCAATCAAACAGATTTTCATCGTTAAGCAGCTTCACACGAAAGCCTTCGACAGGTTCATCCTGCAAACCCTTGTACTCCAGGGCAAGTGCTCTTACAGCACTAGAGTTGCCGCTGGAGTGACTTCCAGGCATTCTCGGCATTGACATAACTTCAGGCGACTTTGGTAGTTTTCTCTTTCAAAGAATTTTAAACTGAAGCGACAACATCAAAAACAAATTTTATAAATAAAAAATTTGGCAGCCACTCACGAGGAATTTTTAAAAACTATTATCTACTTATATACCTGTAAATCTTTTGTAATATCTACTGACTGACTTCACTCGCTGTGATCAGTTGTCACGGAGAAGATGCTGCCTTTGGTAAACGCTTGGCGTTATAAGTTCCACTGATTTTTCTTCAACATGACAGCAATAAAGAGGATGAATGCTCTGAAATAACAAAATAAGTAAACATAAGCATAAATAAATTTAACCCCCGAATATATAATATCATATATAAACTAAAATCTTAACCAAAATGATGCTTATTAATTGAACAAGCTTTAAAACTAAAACCAAAAGATATACTAACAGCTCATGGAGGATGAAGATGATGAAAAATATGAAAATACCTACACCTACTACGTCACCTGATGATCACCTGACAGTTTTAGTTCCCACTAAAAAGTCAGCATTTGATCCGTGCCAACCCACCATGATACACAATATAAAATACGGAAATTGACACCTTTGGATTAACAATATAATTTTATAGCTTCTACAACATTTTGGTTTCACGTTTCGACCTCAGTCCTCTCTTTTTCTCTACTACCTCTTATTTATTTCCTACGTCGTATGATGGAGGGTAAATACCGATGATTCATCAAAAAATGCAATTACAATTTAATAATCCCCCACTTTGTTTTCACTCTACCGACCTTTAAAAGCAATAGTTGAATAGGCCACGACCGCTTGTTTATGTAGATGACAATGAAAATAATTTGGTTGTATATAAAAAGACCCAAAGCTCAATACGCCGAGCTACACGAAATAAAAAACAAAAAGGAAATGTTTTAACAAAAACAAAACATGAAGCGCAAAAGCACCAACTGACACTGATAAAAAGTAACACAACAAGCCAGTTCTAAAAGCTTGAGCTATGCTTTTCACTTGGCTGGCGATCGCCTCATGAAAGTCGTACTATTTGATAGTTTATCAAATCAGGCATACAAACAAGCCATGTGCCACCACCATACACCATTCATTATACCGCCAGGCAAGGTCACTGAACTACTACGCCTATACGTTCAATGTTGCGCATTACCACTGCTGCCAGCTTAAAAAATACAAATACGCAATAAATTCAACATTACTATTGACGAAAAAACTAAATTGATTTTTTTCTAAAGAGAGGGGTTCAAAATTTAAAATAAGAGATGAGTTGGAATTTTCGGAATTCTAAGAATAATAATAGTCAGCTGTCCTAAATACTTTGTTGATTGTTGGTTTTTTTATTAGGACAAGTTAATAGTTTTTAAAATAAACTGTTTAATAGGTCACCATAATAAATTACAAGTTGAAGCTTAATGAATATGAATTAGAAAATAAAAATATATTATTATTATTACTATATGCGTCTTACGATGTGTGATCAAAATAAAAAATTCTACAAAGAAAAAACGAAAAGTGAACAAAAAGTTAAAAGTAATGATGAAGCAGCAGAGTGACCAAAATTTTTCACAATAAAAATAAAAGTTAATAGCCCGTAACCGTAAAACTCATTAAAGTTACAACACAACCACTACTAAATCGTTATTAGTATTATTTTATTATGTATGTATTTACGTATGGCATATTACATTAAGTAATAATTTTACTACATACACAAAAATGGGCGGTTCACATTTGTGTGTCAGCAGAAAAGAAAGACGCACGCATGAGCGTGTACATTAATGTAAACGTCCAACATCTTTAATGATGTTGATGGTAAACCTATATCTCCTCAATTCTCTGTTCATAATTTTAACAGAATATTCCATTTCATTCCATAAATTTACCTACACGAAAAGATCTCCAAGATAACTAACCACATTTAAGCAGTTTTACTTTATATGAACACTGCCAAAAGTAGGCACCACCAACCAACCAGGTAATATAACTTTAATTTATTAATTAGGCAACTTGAGCTAACTCTCGCCATTAAATAACTTATAATGAAGGTCGATAATATACCTAAAGATAGTTATTGTTATAATAAGTGCACCACAACTTCAATAATTTGACCAAGTGAAAGTGCTTCTTTGTTTCATAAATGAACTGAACTATAGCAAACAAACCACAAAAACCGCAATTTATTAACTTTCACAATCGCAAATTTAGCGCTGTGCACAAAAATATTATATTATAATAGTAATTATTTATAATTATTATTTTACCAAAATTGCAGCAATGAGTTGACTGACTTTTTAAGTGGTAAAATAATAAAATTCTCAACAACTAACAGTCAAATTGTATGATCAACTCGAGTTTAAATGGATGGAATTATATTGTTACTACTTTTTTTGTTTTAACTGATAATCCCGCTTACATTTTTTCACCTGATGCACCTTTCTCTTATCACACCGACACCACTACAAATGCGTGTAGTGTAATTTATGGTAAGCTACCAACACTGCACAGTGCACACTCATCTTTTTGCAATTTTCCAACAAATAAAAAACAAAACACGACAAGGCAAGATCAAAAGACTGATTATTGATGTAAAAGAAAATTTATGCATTTTTACCCAGGCAGGGTTGAATCTGAGTTTGCATAAATCTTTCTCGTGCTTATCATCATCCTCCAAGTGTGCAAATTTATAATCAAACTACCAGGAAAATCGAGTCAAACGCTTTGTGACACACACGACAAGTTTCCCTTGAAATTCACACCACACAAATTTTTTTCTCTTGCCAAATATCTTACATATATTTTATTTACCCATTCGTAAATGTGCAGAATTTTCTTTTGTGCTATTACGACAATTCTTTCGAATCTTTGAACACGTACATGCGCGTCGTCGTCGTGGTTTACATTACACGGGTGCAATTTTCTGCTGATGAAAACTGAGAACCCAAAATTTACTGTTTTGAATTCGATGATCTCAGTAATAATGATGCTACTATCTGATCTGGTGCATCTTTGAGGAGGATGATGCTGATACTTGATATTGCGAACAACTAAAGCAAATAATACATATTTGAATTGCTCCTTTTCTCAGAGAAAAACTAGTGATGTGTGACTTGATCTTTTTGAGCTGACTTGATTTGATACTTTGTTAGGTATCATCCTTTTCCTTTGATCCTTTTGAATATTGTGAAAAGGAAGACAAGTATTAAGTACAAATTTTACATTGGTTTTTTTCCGTATTACCTATTAGCTATGCAGGCTGATTTGGTATGTCTATTGTACTTCTACCAAAACTGTTTCTGTGAGTGTGTGGTACCTGTACCTATTGCCATTGCCACTGCCTATTAGCCTATTGTATATCCCATTTCCCCTGCTGCTGCCAACACATGCATCATCATCACTTGTCTTGTACATTGCGTTGTACATAATCTTCACTCAATCCTTTGATAATGATGACGACATACACACACATCCTTCATCCTGTTTATCATTTTACTCTATAGAATAATATATCTAGCTGGATGATGAATATGAAGATATGATAATGGATTCATGTCCATGCTAGCATCCATCTATCTATCCTGTTGTACAAGGGTACCTTCTTCAAAGGAACAATGCAAGAGTGAGATTGGAGACCAACTTAACTGTTAAAAAGGACTCTTCCTCCGACAGTGTGGTGGCGTGGTTATGGTATATGAATACAATTCTAAGGACTAGTTTTCAAGTTCAAGTTAAATCTATTCAAAAGTCCTTGGCCTCTCTCGTTTCTGCTCTGCTCATTGTAAACAATAATTGTGATTTTATAATAATTATTTTCAGCAACAACGTCTCAAGGGTGGACAACCCTCCTTTACCGTAACATGGCACGACGGCGACGACATTATAATGAAAGATTTTTTTTTAAATGACTTACGTTGCAGTTTGCTGTTATGTCCGAAGAAAAATTAATACTACTGATAATATGAATTTAGTTTAATTAGCAGCTATTTGTAGTGATTCAACTGCAACAGCAGCAGCAATAAAATCTATATTTGCATATTTTATTGCACACGTAAGCACAAAAACATATATACCTACCTACTCAGCGTTTATGTACAAAAACCGACACAAATGAATTATACTATTGCTTAGTTAACTTTAATCATTTAAATTTTTTTTCTTATGATTGTGTAAAAAAAAATTAATATATTTGTTTGGTTTACTTCACTAATAAAAAAACATGGCGCAAGTAAATAGTATATTATACACGTATCAAAAACGATCCAAAACTAAAACTTGAGATCAAAAAAAAATGTTGCAATAATAAAAGACGTGTGTGTAGCAAAAATAAAATCATAAAAAAAATATTTTTTGAATGTATAAAAATCTTATACAAAGTTTGCTCGTGATTTTATTATAGTATGCCCACCACTCTCCACTGCTGCTGCACTCATCCTCATATTCCTCAGTATCACACAACCAAAAATACTGATATTCAATATACTCAATGTTATAATAGCTTGTTATACTATGTACTACTATGTGTTGAGTTGCTTTTTTTGCTACTACTGGTGAGAATGTGACAAATTTCTGTTAAAAAATGCTCGTCCTACTCAACACGTTGAAAAAAATCGTTATGCTTACTTATATTTACATATACCAACTTTTTTTAAATACTGAATAAGCCTACTTTACTTTACAACTACAACAGATACCACTACAGCTCCTATTTTACGCTTTACTTATTCAACTGAAGATGCCAAAATTCACTACGACCTTTTCTTATTCTCTATCCTCATTTTGTTGGAAAAAAAGCAGTAGCATCACAAAAAATTTCATTGGAAATTTCAGCACTCTATCTGCTTTAATGTTAACAAGAAGTGGTGTGTAATAATAATAATAATAATAATAATAATAAAATACGTCTAAAAGTAGTGACGACGATGATGATGATGATTATCAGTATCAGTGCCAATATTTGTGCCTTTACTGAATGAGTAGTTTTTTATTTAAAAAAAACATAACCTATCTTTTCAACTTTGTATAAAAAAAATACCTATATATTAACTTTGAATGTGTGTATACCTATTTATTATATATATTTTTTTACTAATAGGTATATACATTAAAACTTTGTATTTACACTGAATCGCGCAGAGATCACAATATAAAACACATATAATATAGTACTCATCCAAACAGCGAGAGAAAAAAAATGATAAAAAGATTTGTGATTCGTTGACTTCATCAACATGATCATCATCATCATCCTCCTCCTCAGCTTAACCTGATTCAGGTTTTTAGTTTGTAAAAGATAACCTTATTTTTATGGATGTTTTATACAGCTGCACAAATAACACAACCAAAAAAATAAACAAATAACAAAAAATACACAGACGACTACTACTACACACACAAACACACACACACACGGGAAATGGAAACTAAACGACTTTCTCGTGACGAGTGTAATCACATCATTAATAATAATATCACTTCAGAGATCATATCATCAGACCCCATCGACGACGTCGTCATTCAATTCGCCATTATCTTAACATTATATATGCTTAAAAATGTATACTTTTTGTTTTATATTGATTAAATATAGTTTTTTTTTGTCGTGGACTTACCAGCCAATGTGGAATAGTTCACTGTTCTCTCGGTAGATATTTTTTTTCTTATTCGTTTTCCAGATATCGACTAAAATAGTATATTCCTTCAAATGTTTAGTAGTTTTTTTATAGTTTAAAATTGAAAATTTAATATTTCTCAAAAGCTCACTGGCTTATTATACACGATACACACATTTAGTATACTTTACACTTATACACACCTTTTATTTCGAATTTTTTTTTGTTTGTTTAAATGCAGCACTGATTTTTGTCACCAAAATTTTCTTTATTTAAATTAATAGTATAATCATATATTATTATAATATATATTTTTTGTACTATTTAGTCTGCTGCTGCTTCTTATTTTACTCACTTGCAACACAATGAAAGCTTACAACAAACTTTATTGTTGTGTGTGCACCACTATGCAATGAAATTTAATAATATATATGTAGTAATATTTTTTCTTCTTCTTTTTGCTGTGCTGTGGGAACTTGGTTCTGTAGATATATGTATATATTTGTTTTATACTGAGTCTGCTGCTGCTGGTCTGATGAGCTTGAATGTGAAAAAGGTTTATATTTTGCTGTGCTACTCTGCTGATGAAGATTATACTGATAAATAATATATCAGCACAGCACTAGCCCAGGAGGTTTAATATATTATAGCATATAGTGTGAGTATTGAGTTCATATGCAATATACAATATAATATATATATTTATATGTTTATATGTAACCTCGACAAAAGAGCACCACCACCAACTCAGTTGACTACGCAAGCAAGCAAGGTGTTTTGGGATAAGAATTGTTTGTCTTGTATGTACAAAGTATACATAATAATATAATGTGTATAATTCACATAGTATGCATAATGACTAAGAGTCAATGGGTATATATATAATGTATATTGTATATATCATATTATATTTCTGTGCTCTGCTAGCTTTCTATAATTAGTTTGTGTTGTTGTAGACTCTATAATGCTTTGTCTTTTTTTTGTGTGCAACTTTGTTTATTTCCTCACTTTTATTGCATGCCTTGCATGTTCAGTTTGTGTATCTCTGAAAATGAGGCAGCTCTTAGCTTAAATTACTGTGTGTGTGTGTGTAATTTTTCGAAGCACGCAATAGTCCTTGTCTTGTGATCTGTAATAACATTATGTACTATAAAAGCAGCACAAGAGAAAAAAAATTATATTATAAATGGCAAGGCATAAAATATATATACACACACATACAACATACGTACATACTTATATATATGTTTATAATGTACTTTTACATTATGCGATGTTAAGTACATTGAGTACATTTCCTGTATAAAATATATACTTTCCGTGTCCGTGTTCATGTATTTTTTAAACCATAATGTACCCAAATGCTACATACGGCTGAGCTTCTTTCTGATATTATACGTATGTTTTACACAGGCAAGGATAAAGAGAAGAAAAAAAACGGCATGTGATATCATCATCTGGTTTGGTCTGGCAATGTAACGCTTATTTGGGGAGATTGGGAGGAGGATCTGTGTGGATGACGATCATGGTGACGATGCAATAATAATGCAATGAGGATTGGGGGGATGGACGATGTAAAATGTAAAATGCCATACAGCATAATAATATATACCTACGTATACATGTACACTATGTAAGTACTTATATATACACGCATATGTATATATAAAAAAAATATATTTTATGCCCAATAGTCACGTAAAAGTTTCTTCATAGGAGCTCTTTGTTATATGTTCACTCGCCAACCACCACACAAGTTTACTCATATATCTTACCACCACCACCATGATACGATTGTGTAGTGCAGTCGCAGTGGTGGTGTGTGTTGAGTTGTTGAAAAAAAATTTAACTTTGCTTGGAAGAGTCGATAAACCCTGTTTGTTACTCCACACACACACACCAAGATCCAACATAACATTATTTACCTGAAAAATGTTCTCAAAAAGTTCTTGGTTGAAAAAAAGGGCAAAACATTGCTACATTACACGACAAAATACACAAGGAGGACAAGAACAGATGCAGAGGGTTGTTGCGTACATAGAAGAACCCAATAGATGGATAGATGTGTATTGTTGTGTAGTAAATAGGCATTTAAATTTGCTTGTTCTTACTTCTCTTCTTGTATTTCATCGTTCACATAAATTTATACCTATTATAGTTATTATTATTATTATTGCTCTTTGTATACCTACACAAGTTGGTCTATATTTTCATATTTTGTATAGCTCTTTGCGTGTGTGCGTCTCTACAGGAGCACATGTATTTATATAATGAATGAATAT
>JAHZNC010005638.1:0-24297 GCA_027744095.1 Zhuqinia jingwanae | reverse complement strand
CTTGGCACTACATCTCTTTCCAACTAATAATGTAATTTTTATATGAGAAATATATTCACATGAATCCTTGTCATCTTACAAGGATAGAATTTGGGGTGTCGCTAACAACAGAATTCTTTGGAATCTACACTAACCTGTGTATTTTCATGATGGGCGGGAAAGTGGAATAAGTAGTCCCAGTTGTTTTACATGTTATGCAAATGAAATGCAAAACACTTTTTAGTTGAAATTAAATACTTATTTAGCTGCACAACACTTTATAAAGAAACGGAAGTCCCTTTATTATATGAAGCTTATTGTGTCTGTATATAAGTTTGCAAGTAGGAGACTTTCCATAAGCAACAAATTTTGTTAGCTTTTCTATATTTAGTTGTGCTAGGTTCTAGTAAGAATTTTATTACACGCAAACAGACCTAAATACATACATATACTACATATAATGTAGTGACTTATGTTACTTTATAAAATGTTTCACAGCAAAATATTTTATCTTTCAATATAACATGGAAATTCGAATTTTTTTCTTCACTTCATCTGTATATCATGTGAAAAAGTACCTGCGACTCATTGCACTATCTCTCCACCAATGGGCACCCCGAAATTGGTAGTCACAGTCTCCATTAAATTTTCACAGAATTATGTTGGGGGCACCCAAATAGTATCCTTGTTAGTTGAAAATGTATGTAGGTATGCATATGCTGACAATAAAAAAATGACTTGATTGAGTAAATTTAGTCAGCAAAGGAAATTGGGGGGTGATTATGCGATTTTTTATGCATTCAAATTGCTAATTTTAGACCCTGAACATATCTATGTATGTACATATAAATCCAATTTAAATAATTCAATTTACAGAGTTTATTTTAAATTAACATTTGTAATGAGAATGAAACATCAAATTATAATGAGGCAATTTTGACGCTGATTACATTTGCTAACGAAAGGATCTGGAACAGGGGGCGTCTTTTGATCATGATTTAAGTTGACGTGAGAAGAAAAAAAAGGTTTCTAGAATCAAAACTCCTCCGGGTTGCAAATCTGATGCATCTTTACACTAAATTAGATTAAATATAGTTTACATAATGTATGTTTTTATATAACTCTAATACAAACTTATTCTCTTATTTCTTGTATATTTTTACAGGGTGAATATACTTCATCAAAATACTATCCAATTATCATCCGCTATACTCTGCTGAAAGATATGATCAAAGAAGTGACGCACAACCCAGATTACATGGAGGTTCGACATGAGCACACGATGAGCAGTATTGCAGTAGCATCGTCTTCGTGAGGCTAGTGTAACAACAGAATGTCGAACAGGAATGTGAAGTGTTCCTGATTTTTGGAGTTGGGACAGCGAGAGTTGTTAGTGTGCAAAGTATCATCAAAGCAAATATATGTACACATACATTCATGTATGTAAGTATGTATACCTACTCTGGTCATATTTTGGAGAAAGGACAAGAATATCGTGCGTAATCTTATTTTAGTTGCTTACTTTGGAATAATTATTACTTAAGTAAAAAAAACACTCATGGTTTTATAGTAGCTGTTAAAGTAATGGGTGGATGGCCTATCGCGGAATTTTGTTGGCAAGCCAATATACCAATTAGCTAGAAACGTTAGGAAAAAAGAGATATAAGGCAAGAGTAAATGATGACGTGGTGGATGAGAGACAATGTTGTCAGACCTCTGTTGGTTTGAATCTTAACAAGAGTGACATTACCAAAGATGATAATAGCTATATATATATATAACTTTTAATTGCTACAAATGCAATAGCACATATATATTCTTTGATTTAAGTGCTCATTGATAATGATGATAGTTGCAAGAAAATATATAGTGTGTTATTTACATTGATGAACAACAATGGAGTCTACATGCTCCGCTCACTGTACGCTTTCTCTAATCATGGATGAAATTAATGTATTAATCAAATGAAATTGTTAGAATATTAGTGTGAAATCTATACACTATTGACTGTCGCTTTATATTATTAAAAAAAATAATGCGTAGTGTGTAGCATTGTTATGTACATAATCTTAAAATTATAGTATATAAATACATACATACATTGCGTAATACAGTAGCACAGAGTATTCGCAAAGGCCAATCCAGATATTTCACAGAATATATTATTATGGAGCTACATTATATTATTATTACTTTTGTCTATCCGCAAAATCAGTGGATATCTACCTAGCTTTTTAAGCTGGGAAGTGTGCATAATATTTTCTTTATGATAATTATAAGGTTTATAAGATACACAGGATTGTGCGTGAATGGAAGATACTTGATAAATAAGGTAAATAGGTTTAAGGTGTTAGTTTTACAATGTCATTTTGAAAGATACATAATGTGACACTTCAAACTCGCTATTATACATTGTTGTGTATAGACGAAACATGTAATTCTTGAAATGTGATAAATGTAGAAATTTAAATTTTTGTTATATAAAATATTCGATTCAACAAATCCCATACTTACAACTTACAATTATTAGTGTCAACACATTAAACTGCACTATCATGACCAGACCAGAGGTGATAATGCTTTAATCATCATCACATCACTATCACACACCTTTCCTATCTAGCATTTCTTTCTGCACCCTTGTAACTGTCGTCTGACTGCAATGAGCTATAATAATGTATGGACAATCGAAATTTTAATGAAATTTGATCTGTAAAATAGCACCACTATAATAAGTACCTATTTAAAAAAAAAATAAGAAAGCTATTTAAAAGAATGCACTACTTGTAGTACAAGTCTTGTACTCCTATAAAGTATAATATAGGATGAAGCTAGAAAACTTCTCTCGTATCGTGTAGGGAATATTGGTACTGTATAGCACGTATGTATATTGAGACAAATGGAAAATTTTGTGCTTTAGACATGAGTTTACTTATTGAGCACTAGATTAGTGTTTAAGAAAAATAGAGTTCCAAGTATCCAACTCAGCTCAGGGGGTCTGGGACGTGGAACTTCATGTACTTCAAAGGGTCATGAAAAGCTTAAGCCACCTAGCCAAATCAGTATCATCACCAGTTATTTGTACTGCAATGCATGCTATATTATATACAGATACATTAATATCAAATATTATGTATGTGTGGTGGTGACAAGTACTAAAATTATGATATTTATGATCGGCAAATATGTATCAAATGGAAAATTTTGTGCTTTAGACATGAGTTTACTTATTGAGCACTAGATTAGTGTTTAAGAAAAATAGAGTTCCAAGGATCCAACTCAGCTCAGGGGGTGTGGGACGTGGAACTTCAAAGGGTCATGAAAAGCTTAAGCCATCTAGCCAAATCAGTATCATCATCAGTTATTTGTACTGCAATGCATGCTATATTATATACAGATACATTAATATCAAATATTATGTATGTGTGGTGGTGACAAGTACTGAAACTATGATATTTATGATCGGCAAATATGTATAAATAAAACTGCTACATTTCTGGCTTGGCTGCGACCTGACAACAGACAATCACTGCGACGCCAAATTGAAAGGTTGGAAGTAGGAGCAATTTAGTTGGATTTAGGGTGGAATTTGTCATCGTTATCACCCCTTGAAAATTAGGGTTACTAGCTTAGCATAAATCAAATTTCATTTTGTAAAGATGTTATGTAGGTAGCTTAAGAATGGATACAGGAAACAATTATTTTTATTAAACAACCTTGTACCGTATAAATTTTTCAAATGCCATATTTAATATTTACATAAAAGTGATATTACGTTAACTATCATTTTATCAATTTAAAATGTAGTTTTCCTGTTGTTCAACGCAATTCGGTAATAGAATTTATAATAATTTTGAGTGACAATTATTTTGTGCAAAATATGTGATGATATTTATAGATACTTTCACCTTAGTATTTGCAATTTTCTTGTGAGCAGAACAAGCGATATGAATATGTCCCATAATATGCAGATATTATGTAAAATCCAAGTATTGTATAGAATTGCTTAAAAGTTGCTATTATTATTGTTGCCACAAGACAGACAGTAGATAGATCGTTATCCTTATAATAGCTAGAAACATGAGGGTATAAATGGTGGAGATAAATAATGTAACATGCTTTGTGGCTGAAACAATGCCAATTCAATAATACTAATAAATGACCACAATAACCAGTGAACTGAATAAAGGATGTTTCCGGGCAACGGATTTTATGCATTAGTCCTTTAGAATGTACGTACATAAGTATATCACTACATGATATAATGGTATAATATTACAACTGGACTTAACAGTTACGATGATTCCATTAGGACATCCAGTCGGTTAGAAAAACCACCAACTAAAAATGCACTCATTATCACCATCACGCAAAGTTGTTATCAATCTGTAAACGAAACTTATCCTCCCCTCCTCGCATACAACACCAAATCGCGACTATTTAACTGGTAGTATTTATATTCTAATAAGATGTCAGAGTAATTTAAGGATAGACACATATAGCATGCTACTAACCAGTGTTAAAATTTAATGTAAAAGTGTGCTATTAAAACAAATTACGACAAATATTGAGGAAGTGATTGATTTAGCATACCTGTGCAATACGGAGCACATCAAAGTTGTACTTTATTCAGGCTAAAGTAGAAGACTTTGTGTTTGAAATCACTGTAAAAGGAAAATTGCACCTATATGCATATATTTAAATGTAAATAAATATAAATAAATATAACAAATGTGGCGTTTCGTTTTTTTAAAATCTACGCAAATATTTTGCTGGTGCAATTGTGGTAAAACAAAATACCTTATACAATGTAAGCCCTCACAAACGCTCTCACTTAAATTTTAAATTGTAATATGGCAAGGCACGATATTACATGTTAACTAATCTAAATATTTTGAAATTGTTAAGCTGGATGGATGAATGCATGCAAATGAGTGTGAATGGCATAAAATACAATATATTATTATGATATCAAAATAAAATTGTAGTGAAACAAACTCATTGCTGAATTGTATTATTATCGCATTGATTAATGACGTTTGTCATTATTGTATGTGTGCTTTTTCCATGAAAGTTTGAAAAGAGAGAAATAAATAAACTGTATGACAAATGACTAATTCTTGTTTTAACAATAAAACAATTTATTTAATGGCTCCAATAATCCTTCAGAATAATTATCGTATTTACGTTTAAATACAAGACTGTCAGAACCTTTTCCATATACCTATATTCATATTTAATTATATGTACATAAGTAGCACAATGTATGTTACTATAATTTTGTCTTAGCAATATAATATATGGTTATAAGTAGTATATAGGTATGTATATTATTTACTCTATATAAATCGTCCTTTTATGATCTAGCTCTACGCACGATGGTGATCTACCCCTTGTAAGTGTACAATTTTATATAATAAGTGTGTACTTTCTTAAATTATTTCATTCTTAGTTTTTCTTTCTCTATGTACCGGTGAGAGTAGGCAAAAGTTGCATCTAAATTTTCATCGCGTAAAACAAGTTAGCATGCTTAATAGCATATAAGTATGTACATATATTTCGCACATATTTTTTAATAGGCATTTCATAGGACTGCGCCTAAATTCACTCATCTCATGCTTTTTTTTTCAAAAACAATGCGGTAATATATTCTTTGTTTCATTTTGATTTTCAATAAAGTATTCTGGGAAGAAATGTAGAGAGAGAGAGAGAGAGAGAGAGAAAGAGGAGTCAAATTCACCATTCATTCTTTTTGCTTCTTTTTTGCATCTTTTTGAGGAGAGCATATATAATAATGCAGCAAGAGTACGTACGCTTTTATACAATTTAGTTTAATTGTTGTACCTCGAAAATGTAGATGTGCCATCAGTTTTTTTTACTAGCGTATTTTTTACATGATACATGTTGTACAAGGTGGACTGGAAAAGCTTCTTTTTTTATGTCATCAGAGGAGATAGACGGTAAGTGACCTTCTGGTGTAAAAGTTGGATGATTTAAACAGAGCAAGCCCAAAATCCAAACAGGAATATTCTTTTTGTTCTCTCTAATCAAAGTCTTTAATTTTAATTACTGTGCAACTGGGTAGATTACAGAGTTTAAATATGGTTTTGTTTTTATAATAATTACACACAATTAATTGATCATATAATACGTACGATCTAGGTATGTATAATATTTCACATTATTGTAAATACCCATATTGCATAACAAGCTTTTGGTTGGATCCCATTATATATCTTTAACTAACAACTTATCCATCTACTTAACGAATCTGTATTGTTGCAAATAAAACGGGAAATATAATCAAGCTGTTTATATACTAAGTAACAGAAACTAACAATAATAGTTTTGTTGTTAATATTTTTTATAAGATCTAAAAATTACAATTAGGAGTCATATTACTTTTTTTTAAATTTATACAAATGTAAATGACGACCGCGGTGTGAACTTTTATTTTTTTTTGTTGCTTACATCTTGTATGTAAAAAGTCAATATTTTATATGGATTTTTTGTTCCTGATCTTGCCATAAAATTCAAGAAATTATGTACACAATCAGAGAATATATAGTTAGTACTCAATAATTTAGTAATTAGAATATATATTTTTTTTCATAATATTCAGTTGTGAAGACAATACATAAATTCTAGGTACGCTCGCTTCATTGAATACATTTACATAGCAGAGAAGCATTAATGCTTAAGAAGACTCATATTTTCTTTTTAGCAACCATTGCAAATTTACAGTGCAGTATTTTTATATAGCTCCCACTGACACACCCACATTACCCTACATATCATCAAAAGAGTTTACTATTACTTATACAAGTAATAATATAACTATATAATTACAGGTATATTCTTACTTAATACAGGTGTGAGGTATGACATTCAAAAACATTTATACCAACTACATACATAAAAGTAGATAATTATTGTAAATAAAATAAAATAAAAGAATCCACGAATAAAAGTCAATCCTTCACAATAAAACATTATTATTGAAAAGCATGTTCCTTTAAGTAAATACATGTAAAACGGAAAACCAAAACATAGTGTTTTAATAAATATTTTCCCACAACTACTACAAATACAGAAAAGTGCTCCTTTTAAATATACATGTACATACCATTATTAGCAGAAAGAGAGAGAAAGACATCGAGCCCATAATACACATGACAAAATATTATACCATATCAGCAGCATTATTCTAAAATACACACAGGAACCCAAATCACTTTTAATATAAGTTTAAATTTTACACAGAAATACTTTTCATGGGCTTAACATTGTTGACGGTGGAATATTAGGTTTTGTCCATTTTATATATTTATTTATATTTCATTGTTAGATTTAATTGTTGTAATAAGCATGGATTTTTTTTGTTTGCTGATCTTAAGCATTGCTTATAATACCAATAAATTGTTTTTTTTTGTAAATTACATGGTTTTTTTTTGTTTTTCACACAAATTATCTTGCCATTAGTTTATTTTTTTTTTGCCAAACATACGTTGTAGGTATATTTCAAATTTATACATTTTTTAAGACGGAAATTATATCAAAAAGATTGTAGTGATGATCGTGAGAATTTAGTTTTGACGTTTACGAAATTTACGTTTTTGTAAAGATGATACAGAAAGTTTCTCTCCTGGTCATTTCGCCTATAGCTTTTCCATTTTTAAGAAAGTGTTTGCTTCTTCAAAGGTTTGTCATTTTGGTGGGTCATGTTCGAAAGGTTATTCGTAATGAATCAGTAAATTTTTATACAAGATGTAGTTCTCAATACATTTTTTATGTGGACTTTTCACTTTTTTTACAAGTTATGAGTTTCTTTTTCTAATCTTCTCTAGATGATGAAGGTATTTCAGATGATGCAGATCGATCCACCTCTGTTGCCATTTGATGAGATGAGTCGCCTGGTGAGCTTGCTCCTGTAAATTCATTTAAAAAAATACATACCAAGTTAGAAATCGTATTGTATTTTTCCCAATACAGCATAGAAGACAAATAACGAAGCCAAAAAACAAAGACAAAATCATGTTAACCGAAAAACATAACAACAATTCACAGATTAATTATAAATAAAGTATACTAACGATTACTTAAATATAAAATCATGTGATTAAAATTCATAACGTAATTTATGTGAGGTGAATAAAGTTCTATAAATACATATGTATACAGTAGAATTGGTCTACACTACTTTTGTGAAATGATGTTATTGAAAAAATGAAATTACTGGACCAACTACACTATTGTTATTTTCTAATGTGAGTTGTATAGGTACATATACTTTCTAAGGTTAGGTTGTGATAAATGACTAAACCAGCACTGAAAATGGAGCGAGTACACAGAGTCATCATCATGAACTTGAATAAAATCTTAGTTCTGTTCAATATTTACGCAAAACAATATATAAAAAATAGAATCGTATTCGGAGTAGTTGTACTGCACCGGACGTGTATCTTGCAAAATATTATGACTGGATCACCTAAAAAAATATTTGCTAAATTGCTAAATTAATCTACCAAAAAATGCCACTACATCATTTGGCTCAATGAAGAATTCGCCGTGTATAAAATTATTATAGCATGAACTAGTAAGTATAGGCGATGTTCAACACATCATCGTTAGCATCATCCTTTTCCTTACCAGCAGCCAATGGACTTTGAAATCAACTATGAATAAATAATGAGCTACATTATGTTTCTTCGTATGAATATGAATCTAGCAAACATAAATTGCCCATTCAGTTTAATAAAGGATTGCCCAAGTGTATTTATAAAAATCAAGGCCCGTTTAAATGAAAAGATAACGTACACATATACACATTACAACAAGTTGCTGCAGTTTGAAAAGTTCATGAGCTGAGCTGTGTGTGCCACTTATCATAAAATCTAGCAAATAGGAAATTCTGGATGAGTTGATGAGCGAGAGAATATGGTGAATTGGAACACGACGACCACAAATATTCAGTAACACAGCTCTTCTCATCAAATTTTCTCACTGGTCAATTAAAGCAGAACATTTTATACGAACACCTTCCATCAGTTATGTTGGATTACACAGTTTATTGGTTTTCGAGCGTTAAATCTTCCTGGCTGGAGACGAGGGTAGATGCAGATCCCCCGCCGATGCTTGACCACATTGCCGCATCCCCACCGGTGCTTGTTGTAGAAGATGCTGAAGGATCAATGGTTTGCCCTTCTAAGGAATCAGATGAGGTTACCATTACACCTCCCGCAGCTCCTGCAGCGGAAGATCTTTCACCTACAGACCTCCCATCATTCAAGGAGTCCGCAGATTCTGTCATTGTGGAAGGGAACATTTGTCCTGGTTGTAGTTCAAGGGAGTCTGACATCCCCTGTTCTCTTACTCTCGTGTCAAAATCAAAAAGTTGATCGTGTAGTGGCAGATCTGATAAACGTCTGGCACTAGCTCCAGTTAAGGAATCTGTTGAGCCCACCATGTCTGGTATGTCTGAGGGCTCCCTTTTGTCATTTTCAAAGTCTAAAGAATCCCTGCTTACTTCCATTAAATTTTTTCCAGTGTGGTCGTCGAGGGAATCCCCACTTGATGTCATTTTTGCATCAGCAGAAAATTTCCCACTGACTCTATATTCCAAGCTAGAGTCAGCGTCCGTTGTAGTTATCAATTCACTTCTTAGTTGAAAATCGTCAATTTGACTTGTTTCAGTTGTGTCGGGTGTTTGGGGCTCCATGACTGTTGTAGAGAAGAATGCCATCATGGGATCAACATCCAATGTCAACTCTTGTATGTCAGTCATTTGAGAAGCATCCTCTGCAGTTTCATAAGGCTGAGATGATAGGTTTTTTAGTTTGTCATCGTCTAATTCACCGGAATCCTGTTCTCCAAAAATTTCTGTTGCATCAGACATTTCGGAGACTTGTGATTCATGGCCTTCCTCAATTTCCGATAAGGTTGGCTCATCCCTTCTGACAACTTCCTCGGCCAGAACAGCACATTCAAGTCTCTCAAATTCCTTTAAGGAGGATGATGACTCTCTTGATCCTGGTCTACCTGATTTTTCTCCATTTCCATTCCCATTACCGTTGGTTTGCTCCAATTCGGGAAGAGAGGAGCTCATTTCAAGACTCATTACTGACTTTGGCGAGTTCTTTACAGAGCTCTCCTCTTCAATATCTTCTAGTCTGTGTTGAGGAGCAATGACTCTCTCAAATTCCATTGAGAATTCCCCACTATTATCTCCAACATCTTCTTCAAGTAGAGCATCTACGGATTGCTCAAACGAAGACTCGGGATAGTAAACTCTCCTTGGTTGGTCATCAGGAGAAAATTGGGGCTCTGGAGTGATTGGTCTTTGTATCGGGTCATCAATGTCGTCTGAAGGTTCAAATAAATCTTCAATTTCGTCTTCTTCTGCTGGGAATACGATGTCTTTTAGTTGCTCCTCTTCTATTCTCTCTTCAATCCCGTATCTTATAGGAGATTCACTCCAAGATTGACTCTCTGAACGGCGATGAGTTCTCCCTGGACGTGGAGGAGGTTCAACCATTTCTCTCATGGAGGATTCAAACATCATCAGATTTCCATCTTGATCATCGTTGAGTTCGGGATCTCCTTTTACACTAGCTTCATATGTTGTTTCTACCTGCGTACATACAGTGGTACCAGAGGTAGAAGACGTTAGTGTCACCGGCAAACCAGTTCCTGGTGGAGGTATTCCTTGGCTACTGCCTACTTCACAGTAAATTGATCTTGTAGCGACACTTCCAGCAGGTTGCTCAATAGTTCCTTCAACTGATACCTGAGCTCTCACTTGAGCATGCGAAGGTTCCTCCTCCTCCTCATCATCATCCCCAAGTAAATCTGCTCCTAGATCAATTTGTGATGCAACAAGAGTCCCAGACGCTGATGCATCACTGGACAGGCTACCTAAATAACTTTCAGAGGAGGACACGGCAGATGTAGCTCCCAAGGCTGTTTGGTATTCCGATGCCCCGGAATGCGAGGTCGGGAAATTGTTTGACACTTGCCCAAGAATTGACGAATCCCATGATTTTGGACGTGATGGTTCATCAGACGAGCTCTTGATCGTGTTGTCGTCATGAGCGGTGTAAAATTCTCCTGATGACGATGAGCGTACCGCATGAGTGTCGGGAGTCCCTGTTTCAGTCCCACCCACAGAGCTACCAGTTGGTAGGTCGGTTCCTGATTCTTGTCTTTCATTTCCATCCAACTGTACAATATTAAAATAAAAATCACAGTCATTTGAGATTGTATTCCAAAATTCCCCGATCAAATCATATACATACACACTCCTAGCGCTCTGCACACCACAAGAATATAATCGATCATCATACGAAAGTCTGAAATGCTAACTGTAAACCAACCATTGGCTGAACTTTGCCTAACAGATATGTGTCACGCAACGTTTTTTCAAAGTGAAATGTCAAATTAAAAGATAATCATGACATGAGATATAATGATTTTTTTTCGTGCATGTTTAAATACATAAAATCATGAATCTGTATATTTGCCATAACTTTCAGAGTTTATTGTGCATATTCGTATTTGCATGTATTATATGTACAATATGTGACACAACAAAGGGGATCGGCAATTCGCAAATGGTTGTTCTTTATAAATACTTTCTTGAATAACTTAACAAGAAATGTATTTCAAATTAAAAATCATCTTACCCTGTAGGATCTTGGAACGTCGGGGGATGACAAACCACCAGTGGACAAAAGCTCCTCATCGGTGATGTCAACGCTGGATGGGGCTGATGCCTTCAGTTCTACCCCTTCCAACTTTCTCTCAACAGTTGACTCAATTTCAGAAACAAGTGCAGATGCAATATTTCTAGCGTCTTCTAATCTTTCCTCGGACTCAAGGGCAGATTGGAGTTTCTCCGTTGTCTCAGTCTCACTTTTGTCATCCCCTGAGGGACTGTCATCCCGAATTTCATACTCTGCTTGAATCAAACTCTTACTTTCTGGCTCAAGCGTGTCAATCTTTTGTGACAACTCTGATTCGAATATTTCCCTGCTAATTTGTTCTTTTAACTGGCGCTCTGAATCAATGCTGATGGACCGTTCGGAGGAAGACGACATTCCCTGAAAAAGAACTTTTCTCTCTGGTGAAGCCTCAACACGTGGTGGTGGTAGTGGTGGTGCAGATCTCTGTGGTTCCATGATGTCTTGTCTGACTTGATATTGCACCAGATCTTCAAGTTGTACTTCCTCTTCATGTTCGGGATCGTCTGTGTCAAGGAAAATAGCCTCCTTGCTTCTTTCTATTTCATATGGACTTGGAGTTCGATGCGGCTGTGGTGGGATTGGTTGCTCTACAATCATTCTTGTGTCAATAGTATCAGCTCCAGCAAAGCCAGAGTTGTCAAATGTGTAGTCTTCAATTGATGTGACCGACTCCCTTTTCTTTCTTTCCTCTTCGTCCTTTTCCTTCCAAAATTTGTGTCGTTCGGTGAAAGTGCCAACGTTATCCACAACTCTTGATGGCGACGCTGACACGTCACACATGTCTCGAGAACCTACAGTTAGTTTGGAATTAGTGTGAAAACGCAAGTGTTAAATATAAATGAATGTAATATATATATCTGTAATTAAATCACAATAAAAGTTCTGCTATGAGGGTGACACACAAAAAGTGGTAGTGTGTGTATATTTCTGGACTTGCCAGTTTTTTTTTGTAATTTTTTATGTTTTGTTGTTGAATAAAAAAAACAAAAATCTAGAAAATATATTTAAAAAAAACAATAATATCATAATAATATAATAATGCTGCAAATCGGCAATAAATAAAATTAAATACACTGCACTTTACACTGACACTGGATGCTTTGTCTCTTTAAACACTAAACTAATGAATGACTGTATAAAGTACAAGTACAACATATTCACACATACATACCAACGGAAAAATAAAATGTGACACAAGACAGGACAAGACGTTGTAGATAAACGCTTAAAAACTAAAATAACATTAAAATATAATAATTCGTGTTTTAAAATAATTAATAAATCATACACGCATAATCATACCACTGTAATGTAGCATTTTTGTGCAACTTTCAAAAATTTCCGCACAGCAGAGATACATATATTCATTATCCATATAAAGTAAGAGCACTTGAATCACAATTGTAACTTGTAATACCACAATATATGAATGGTTTCTTCACAAAATGGAAGTGTTTCAATGAAATTTGAATTAAACATACATGTTTGTAGGTTTTATATAATTTTCAAAACACAAAATTGTTCAACCAACCGGCTTGACTAAGCCTTGAGTTCTAATATAACGTCATGCATTATTACATCAAGATGACAAAAATACGGAGAGGCGATACAAAGAGCAAAATGGATTACCGCAGGAACCCCCAGTACAAAAGCAAATGGACCAAATGCATACAAAATATACATTAATATCATGTACCATGATGACCTCTACACAAATTTACATAATTCGCTAACTTGATCATAAACCTGTATATCGTAATTGCCAGATTAAGTATGAAACCTGTTGAAATATGAGAAATGGGCAGACTTTTAAATCACACTTTTGTGAATAGCTGGTTAAGAAAAAACACGAATTCGGAAAATTGGAACACCACGAGAAGCAAATGACAAAAACCTTACGACGATCGCAAATCAATTTCCATTTCCTCCACCTCCACCACCCTTCTTTCCTTTCTTTTTCTTGTTTTTATTTTTCTTGGGAGCGCCAGTGGAAGAAGCGCCAGCCACTAGTGTAGTGGGATCAGTTTCAGTTTCTCCAGTTTCAAACATTTGTGCAGTGGGATCAATTTCAATTTCTCCAGTTTCAGTTTCAAGCATTTGTGCAGTGGGATCAGTTTTAATTTCTCCAATTTCAAGCGCCCTAGCTTCTGCATCTGAAGGAGCTAGCGAAAGTGAAGCATCTTCCACTTCAGCGGCAGGAGATGTTTCACCAATGGGATCTGACTTGCTGGATGGTTCCTCAGAGTCTGGGTCTAGCAGGTCGGGTTCAGCTTCAGGTTCGTCATCACCAAAAACGGCACCACCTGAGTCCAGTTGAATCTCATTAGTTTCATCATAATCTTCTTGCTCAATTAGTTGTTCAGTTTCCTCAGGCTCGTATCGATGTTGATCTTGGTATTCATTTTCTGGCATCTCTTCATACTCTACCATTTCGTCTTCTTCGTCAGGAGCTACATCATTAACTCTTGAAATGGCCTCAGATATGATATCGTCTACTATCTCATTCCCATAAATCCTTGTAGTAATGAGCTCTGTAGTGTTGACTTCATGACCATTGGGAGATGCGTCGACTCTTACCGATTGGTCTCCTGAGGCAAGACTAATGGGAGTCTGGTTTGAAAGGCTCTCATCCTCGACCTCAAAAGCTTTTTGCTCCGCTTCTTCCTCACTTTCTTCCAATATTTTCTCTGGCTTGGACTGTTGTGTATGTGTTATGGTATGTGACTCGATTTCTGTGACAGTCTCAGGTTGTTCTGGAATAATATGTGACTCGACTTCATCATCGGATAGGAGTTCTGTTATTTCTACACCCCGTCCAGGTATAGGACTCTGTTCATCCTGTCCTCTTCTAGGGGACAAAACCTTGGTAGTTCTAGTGGTCGTTGTAGTTGTGGTTCGCAAACATTCCTGGAATACTTTTGGTGTGGGGGATGGGGAACTTGTTACTTCTGTGTATGTATGGATTACTTCTGTTCTATCTACATGGGCAGGATCTGCAAATCGATGATGATACTATGTTCAGAACAACTAATTTCCATGCTACTTCAAGAACTACCTACATTAGGTTTTATTATTATTAAGTATCTCTGTTTATATGTAGTGTCAA
Source organism: Zhuqinia jingwanae (assembly GCA_027744095.1). Taxonomy (NCBI): domain Eukaryota; kingdom Metazoa; phylum Arthropoda; class Collembola; order Entomobryomorpha; family Paronellidae; genus Zhuqinia; species Zhuqinia jingwanae. The sequence continues at coordinate 9,471 of JAHZNC010005638.1, read as the reverse complement.
TTTGTGTTATTCTAAAGAGTAAATGGTGAATGGAGAGAAAATGTTGACTTAAAATATTATACTGCTAAATGGTTTATGTTAAAATGTGAGTTGAAAGAGATATCATCTTTTTGGTAGGATTATTAATTTGACAGATGGTTTGTTAGGAAAGAAATTCACGCGTCGTTAAATGAGTTTGCATTTCGCAAGAAGAAAAGTATCAGTATTATAGGAGCAGACTGGCGATATCCCATATAGCTCTAAAAGTTAACTTGGCTCTGAGGAAGCGGATGAGAAGTATTCTACACGCATATAATACATATATAATAATATACATAACGGCACAAAATTGGCAGAGTTGAGTTGAACTAGTTTTACAAGCTATATTCAAAGGATACACTTTTCACCACAAGCAAAAGCTACTTAGAAAGATCACCTTCTTGAAAGCGAACGACCAATTTTTGAGTAAGGATGGGTGACTCCACCCGTTCATCAATCTCGTCTTCATAAATTTTAGTATCACTTGGACTAAGCGTTCGCTTTATAGGCGACTGAGGGGAACTTGGGGGAAGAGAAGATGATGATGACGGTGGTACAGGATGATGGAGTCGTTACTGCAGCTGAAGCCGGTGGTGATACTACGACCTCCTTCAGACTTCTGATTTCCACACTTTCTCTACCATTCTCTGAGGTTCTCACAAGCAGCTTTATTTCCGCATGAATTGGACTGGCTTTTCCATCTTCACCAGTATCGTAAATCACAGATGGACTTTTTGTTCCAAACTGACGATCATGAGCTCCTGCTGGTCCGGGACTTGCACAGATATTCGGTGCTACTGTTTCGTAAAATGTTGTTGGTGACGTGGATGGAGGAGTTTGCACGTCTTCGTTTGTAATAATAATATAAATAATATTGTTATAATAAAAAATACAAATAAAATGCCCCTTCACCACAAATTCTAATTCAAAATGTTCCTTCTCACCAAGCATTTAAATAGATTGTCGCAATTAGCCATAATATTTATGCATTTAGCTTGCTCCAAGCTTTTCTTATTTATGAAACATCCTACTGAACAGTTGAGAAATGAGATAAATATACACATATAGTCAATGAAATTCAACCCTTGTTATTAAAGTATGACCCAGTAATTACTAATTACCACAGATTCCTACCACAGATATTTGACTACAAAGTAGTTTTGCATTTTGCAACAACCCAGCCCCAAAGCATGCAATATCAAAAGCACCATACCACCGATGGCCAACGCAAGCACAAAAAAGTGAAAGTGAGAGAAAAAAAAATATAAAAAAATAAAAGAAAAAAATGTTTTTGAGTGAGCACTAAGTTGATTTAAAATTATAACATTTTTATTGTGTATGTCCAGTTCAGTTTACTAATTCCTCCTGAATAAGATATATATTTTTTTTAAACTAAACAAAAGTTAAGTTTGACTACTTACCTGATCTCAGTTCATCTTCAGGAATTTGTGATTGTGCAGAGTCGCGTTCTGGAAATACAAGTGGGAATATAAGGTAAAATAAATAAAACTACATAATAATATACATCAACGCGTGTAGGTATGTACAATTTCTTCAAAGTGTAGACGAATGTTTTAAAGACTATGTAGTATGGTGTACTTTAATAAACTGTCTACTATTCTACAAAGTACTTTTTTACCTTTTAACATTAGAATGTGATCAACTTGTTGTAAAAAGTAAATTATTTCACGATAACTTTTTTTAGGATGAAAATATAGATAGTTTATTGTTTGGTGAAGTATATAGCAAAAAAACCCTGACTGAATGACTCTGTGATCGCTCTAAGAAGCTCAAGCGACAATAACTAATATATAATATCTACTACAAACCAAAATTATACGATAACAATAATATCAACAAAGTAAAATATAGCTTGAACACAATACAAAATTAAATAGCAATTAGAAGATCATTTTATTGATTGTTTTTGTGTGCGAAATAGAAAGGAAAAAATACTTCTTTTCGCGTGTTTCTTTTTCCCCCTCCTTCGAATCAAGTTCCCTCCAGATGAATTTGCTTCGCTTCCCTCCGGGATTATGATTGTTGGTATATTTGTTACGGAGATTTTCTTTTCAATCACTTCCCCTATTTCTTCTGTTTCAGTGTCTGGGCCCTTTGAATCCTTTCTTTCATGACCACCTTTTCCGTTTTCCAGAATTTCTGATTCTTGCACTGAAATAGAGGTACAGTGCGTGTCCAAGATTTCTTGTAAAACTTTTGCATCCGCTTCTGAATGAACTGTTTGGGTAGATGACCCTTCTCCTAAATCATCACCATCAAGAGCAGAAAAATCCTCCACATCTGTTGCACCCCCTCCCATACCTTCATCCTCTGATTCTATTTCTAATTGGTCCTTGCGATTGTATATTACAAGACGTGGTGTAAGTACTCGGGAGTCAATTAGTTTACAATGAATTTCTTCGTCATCGGTAGGTATCTCAGGATAAGTCTCTTCAGGTTCTTGATCCTTCATGTTTACATTTGTTTGAGCTGCTGCAACATTAGCCTGCAATATCTGGTCCAGATACATCCCGTGTGTGGACTTTACAGGTCGCCATTCGTCACCATCGTCAGCGTCATCCCCGGAATCTTGCATATCCTCACAATCCGTCAACGCGCCCTGATCAACTTCGTCAACTTGCAAACCTTTTCCAAAGTTGAAAGCCTTTTTCTTTGCTTCTTCATCGAGCTCGTCTTCCTCATCTGTCATGTTTTCATACAAACGTTCATCCCCACAATCCGACGGGGTGATTGATCGAGGGCCTCCTGGAGCAAGGGAAGACTTGTTTTCTTGATTAGGTTTATGATCCTCGTAAAGTGATTCCTCATCTGTCATGGGATCAACAGCAAATTCAGGAGTTGGAAGACGAGCTAGATTAGGAGCACTTTCGTCTACAGAAAGCCTCGTTGGGCTGGACTCTACAGACTCCAGTTCCGTTAAAGCCTCTTCAGACTGCAGAAATTCAATCAAAGAGTACTTCCTGACTGGCCGCGTTGGTTTTTCATCAGGATCTTTTTCAGTTATGGTAACCTCATCTCGTCCAAAGTCAATGGCCGACATTAAATCAACAAAGCAACCGTGAGCAGTTGGAGAAAATCCTGGAGCATCTGTATCGATAATATCAATTTCAAACTCTCCATCTCCTTCCATTTCCTCCACATCAGTTAACGCTTCTTCGTCATCAGCATTAGCTTTGCCGGCACCGGAGATGGAGAGCCTGGATACGGTGTGTCTTGACGTTATGACTCGATCACCAGAATTGTCCTCAATACACACCTCACCTTCATCGCCGTAAGTTCGTAAAATATTGTCCATTTCCTCAGATGCTCCAGGATATCTGTTTTCCTCTTCTGCCGGCACAGGAGATGGATCTTCCTCATTTTCAGAAAGTACCTCAGTGTCAGTAACACTCCCGTCATCACTGTTCCTCCGTCTATTAGGTACATTTAATGCATTGGTGCTGGTGAAATTATTAGAGTTAGTTGTAGTAGGGATTGTGGGGGACTGGATAAGCGGTGATCGTGCCTCTTCCAAATCTTCAATGTCAGTTAAAGCACTTTCTTCTCCCCCTGGTGGGGACTCTGGTCTTAAAGTTGTTGGAATTGGACGATTGTTAGCATTCTCATTCCCCGATCCGTTGAGAGCCATATCTTGGCTGATTCTCATAGTAGAGAGGGTAATGTATGTTGAAAAGTTTATATTTTTGGTTTTAACGTTTTAAGCAGAATGGTCGGGGTCAGGATTTTCGCTTTCTTCACCTGATGACGAATCAATGTATATTTTTAGTTATTGATTTCATTTCATTTTTTGACCTTATTTTAAAAACAAATTTCATAACAAATTATTAAAGAAAAGCAAACAAAATATAATTATTATGCACCGGAGCAGCGCTTAGTAAAAATATAGATATGTATATTATTTTATACTTATATTTAAACATCAACGAAAAATTTACTTTGTAGCGACTCAAAACGAAAGAGGTTTGCAAACAAATCGTCACGGCGGATGCTAATAAATGATAATAATAATAACATGATAGAATTGATAAATTTCTCATTCGGGATTGGTATGAGTGCACACAGATGAAAGGGCGAAGAGAAGGGAAACGAAGAAAGTAGCAGTTGAGAATATTTATTTTGTACAAAAAATCTTGTCCATTTCACTGATATTTTGTTTTATGATATTATTGGAACGTTGGGAAGATATATATATATATTTAATAATAATGAAATAAACAAAAACATCATATATGAATTAAACACGTGCAAGCAATCTACAAAATGCATTTTGCTCACTAAAATTGCCATACCCTGCTAATTACTATATAGTTTAATGGTTTTGAAATATATATAGTGAGTGTTGTATCAGATATGATATATACAGAACCTGCTGTATAGCTAATCTTTAAAAGATGCGGATTTGACACTACTCCGAGTTAAAATTAAGTAACAATGCAAATAACATTCCGCTTCCAACAAAAGGCAGTGGTGTCGAGTTTGTTTTAAAAATACTTATCTTGCAGGTGAACGATGACACAATGTATTTACATGTACAATGAAATCTACAATGTATCGTTGTTGTGCGCCTTGAATTAAGGGTTCTTGTGTAAAATGATTGGTTTACATGTATTTTGATTAATTCTGTGTACTTGATTGGGATTGAGACACGGCTTATACAGGAAGACATAAAAATTTTAAAGTATATTTCATGTTGAAACCTCACAATTTGCTGATAAAAGTGCAATGAAAACAAAAGGAACAGAAATCAAAGAGAACTTGCAAATAATTTCAATAACGTTTTTGAATTGGATTTTTCGTGATTTGATTGATTTTTATCAGTAATTACCTTTCACGGAGTACGTGAATTGGATGAAGGGTGAAAGTGTCTCAACAACTGTGGGATATTGCCCACTGGAATCTACTCGAGGCGGAGACAACCTAGTGATTTGTAATTCTGTGGACTCCGACGTTCTCGACTCCGAGCCAGAGATTGAGATGGGTGATGATGCCAAAGAGGATCGTGATTGTGTTCCTGAGCCCATTGACCCAGCACCCGCACCCCCTAATGCAACTAACCCACTACCTTCCTCAGATGTCACATTAGACGAAGCCTTACTAGGAGAGGAATGTGTTACCGAAGTCATAGAGCTGGAGCTGGAATGAGATTTAGATTTGGAGGAGGCTGTAGAGGTGGATAACTTTAAAGAGACTGATTTTGAAGAGGTGTCTGAGCCAGACCGCGAACTTTTCTTGCTTCCGGCCCCCGAAGAGTGCTCAGACTGAGATGCTGACGAGATTGACATGGGTGCAGAGCCAACAGCAGGTGATGCATAACTTGCAACGCTCCCTCCTGATTGGCTACTGTGACTATGACTTTGACTCCTTTGCGGTACTTGTGGAGAGTCGACGGAACCTCCAGACACGGAGGAGGCGCGACTGATTGATTCACTCCCTTCATCAGAAATCTTTTCCTTTGGGGAGCTTCCCCCAGCTGATGATGGCTGTTTCTGTGAAGAATAGTCTGATTTTACAGAGGATGCCTCGGAAATTTCGTGGCTTCGAACAGCTTCACCACCTGATGATCCTGAAGAGCTGAGACGCATTTCTCCACCCATTTGTTCTGCTTGTAGGTAATCTTTTGACTCACTTGGCGGGCTCACACCTCCGCTTACAGATGACTGTGTAGTGTGAGAACTAGTGTGAGCTGCTGAAGATTCTTCTGTAGAGGAGCCTATGAACATTTGCGTTCCCTCCCCATAGCTGTAGGACTCTTGTATTTGTCCCTTTTGCGAGTAAACAAAATCTAAGGTTTTGACAAAAACTTCAGATGTAATTATTGCTGGTGCTGAGCGAGGTCGAGGCATTTCTGCATAATGAATTTGATATTCCAAATCTGGTACAGAGTAGCGGAAGGCCTTTTGTTTTTTCGTTACCAACTTGGTTGGTCCAAATAGTCGTTGTTTCTTCTTCTCCGACGCCGTTTGCTCTGGTGTGGAACTACGCCTTTCACCTTGAAGTTCAATACGTCGCTCTACCACGACAGATTCATACTCCATAATTTGCCTGGAAGTTGATGACGATGGCGTTGGCTTGTGCTGCGAGGATTGTATCTGGGTACTACTACTGCTTGTGGTAGTGGAAAGAGTAACAAGCGATTCCTTAGCGGTTTGCAATTCTGCAGCCACCTGTTGTTCTTGTGCGACCCTCCTCTCAGACACATTTTCGAGAATGTGTTGGGGAGTGTGAACAACCTCGGGTGCATATGTTGTCATCGGGGACTTTGCAGTGGCTTTTGCTGCTACCACTTCTGAAGCAGATGTCAAAGTGGCAGTAGCACTAGCTATAGGGGTTTCGGTAAGATTGCTTGTGGTAAGCAAAGCTGATGCTGCAGCGGTCGTGGCTCCTATAAATAATAAAGCAGTGTCCTTTCCTTCTACGCTAGTGTCAGCCTTTGCGGTTGACTCTAGAGAAGTGTTAGACAGCTCCTCCTCGCCTTCCTCTTCTCTCGTATCAACTTCCTTCTGGTCCACATCTTTCGCTTCTTTCGGAGAAAATTGTTCCTCGCTTGGTGAAAGAATACCTTGTGGTGAAAACACCTTTTCTTTAGGTGAAAGTGCCTCTTTTGGCGAAAATTTCTCAACTGGAGGCCGCCTCTCTGTTGGTGACAGCGGCTCTTTTGGCGAAAATCTGTCAACCGGAGGCCGTCTCTCTGTTGGTGAAATTGGCACCTTTGAAGTAAATCTCTCTGTTGGAGAACGTCTCTCTGTTGGAGAACGCCTCTCTGTTGGTGAAAGTGGCTCCTTTGGAGAAAATCTTCCTACTGGAGAAAACCTTTCTGTTGGTGAAAGTGGCTCCTTTGGAGAAAATCTCTCTGTTGGAGAACGCCTCTCTGTTGGAGAAAGTGGCCCCTTCGGAGACCGTCTTTCTGTGGGCGAAAGTTGTCCTTTTGGAGAAAACCGTTCTCTTTCTTTTGTGGGAGAAACTCGTTTAACTACTTCCGACTGTCCCATTTCAAATGAGACTTTGAATTCTCGGACAAATGACTCATGAGTTGCAATCACTTTATGTTCTGTCACTGGAGACTTTGGTTTAAATGTTGTTGTGCTGGGTGGCGGAGTTGTAGCACCTGGTTTTATGTCTTCTGGTTTTGTTACATCAGGTCTTGGTGAGTATTCCTTGAAATACATTGTTTGTTTAAATTCTGCCTTTGATACTTCTTCTTCTGCCTTTCCTTTTGCTACTTCTTCTCTGACAATTTTCGTGGTAGCTAACCTCTGGTCTCCAGTCACTTGAAACTCCTCAACAGCCTCTGTGGTCAGCACTCGTCTTTCAGGGGATTTCCCTCCAGGCTTCTCTTGTTCCTGTTGTGTAGACATTTGCCTTTCTGAGGACACTTGAGACGAGCTGCCGGCTAACTCATCTACTGATTTGTCCTCAGCAGCCTCAATTACTGTTTCTAGCTTATCATCATCAAAAATACTCCCTTCTGTAATTCCCAACATGGCTTTCAGAACAGGAGTCATTGCTTGATCTGTTGGAGTTGGTGTGAGGTCAGGTCTAAGCATTTTAACTTCCTTTTTTATTTGCAAGGCTGCCTCTCGCGCTTCGTCAACATATTTTTCAACGTCTTTCATAAGTTGATCGGGCTTTTTCCGCTCCGACTTTTCTGGTGTTTTGTGAACTGATTTATCCGTTCCCATGTCTGATGTGCTTTGAATTTCTGATTTTGAAACTGTGGCAGATTCTATTTTAATTTCCGTCACCTGCTGCTGAGGAGGTGATTTGTCCGCTCCCTTCTTCTGCAGGTCTGTTTCACTTCCAGTTAGTGGACTTTCTGATTTTTCCACTACAGTTGTCACTGCTGAGCTGGAGCTGCTGATTGAGGCAGTCTCAAATACATCAGAGTGCAGACTTCCATCATCCGTTTGAATTTTTCCTCCTTCAAAAATATCACCGGGCAAAGTTTTCGTTTCCCCCACTCTAAAAGCAGGGACAGGTTCCTCAGAACTCTTTCCTAATGAGCTGGTTGTCATTTTTCCCATTGTTTTCTGCTCATATTTGGTTTCATCACTTTCTCCAGCGCTGAGGTGTTGCATAAATTGTTCTTGGAACAGGAGAATATTTGGCTTTTCTATTATTGGTGCTAATGCATGCTCCGTAATATGAGGTTTGTCATGTGACACGTGTTCAACGTATTTTGAATCTCTTCCACTCTTTTTTGGAGATTTCATTTCACTTGTTGCTTCAAATACTTCGCGTTCCAAACGAGCTATTTCTTCCTCGAGAGCAGAACCTGACAAGAGCTCAGATTGTGTCTCTAAAGAGGAAACGGAGCTTGCCGCAGATTCCTTAAAAATTCCAGGGACTACTGGGATATCTGATCCGGAAAAGCCGCGAGATTCAACAGAGTCCTTTCGTGTTTCCGTTGATGTCGTAACGTCAGATAAAATTTCAACTTGTTTAGAAGATTTTGATGTCGACTCGTCGTCCCCCTTACTACTTTCAACGATAGCGCCTTCATCTTGTTTGCCAATAACGTCAACAGAAACTGCTTTGGGCTTTTGTTCACCGGTAAATTGTGAAATTTTTACAGCTTTATCCCCGATTTGTAGACTTAGTGAGGACGTGTCTTTTTTCTTTTCGGAAACTGTTACAGCTTCATGTGGTGTAAGAACTATTTCCTCTTTTGTGGTGATGATTTCCTCAGTAGGCATCCACGTTTTCACTGTCGTTATATGCGAATCACCTTCAAGTTGGGCTTTTACCCTTTCTTCCACATGAAAAATGGTTTCCGGCATTTTTATTGTTTTCTTCGTTGTAGTTAGTTTTTGTGCGCTAGACTGAGTTTCTACGCTGAAATCTGCCAATTGTGATTCCAAATCTGAGGCTATATCCTCGACGGTACGTGTATCTTCTCTAATGGTTGCACCTGGTTCTGGTGAACTATCCCTCAATTTGGGTATAGCTTCCACGCTTTTTTCTGATTTTCTTTCAATCGGGATTTCTTCCGCTGGATCATCAGGAATCCATGCTTTCACTGCTGTTATATGTGAATCGTCTTCAATCTTAGCTTTCACCTTTTCTTCCACATGAAAAACGGTTTCTGGCATTCTTATCGTTTTCTTTGTTATCGTTAGCCCTTGTGCGCTAGACTGACTTTGTACAGAGAAGTCTGCCAATTGTGATTCCAAATCTGATGCGACATCTTCGAAAGTGCGCGTATCGTCCTTAATTGTTGAACCTGGTTCTGGTGGAGAGTCCCTGAATTTGGGTATCGCTTCCACACTTTTTTCTGATTTCCGTTCAATCACCATTTCGTCCGCGAGAGCACCTTCGGAGTTTGATGATGATGACTGTCCCTGGTCCAGTTCTAAAGATAATAAATCTTCTGGTAAACTCTGCTCCATTATGCCAGCCCCTTCTGATTCTTTGAAGCGATCAGCCAGACTGATG
>JAHZNC010005637.1:0-15478 GCA_027744095.1 Zhuqinia jingwanae | reverse complement strand
GTTGTTTTAAAAGCCATTTTTTATGTTTAACCATCATTTTATCGGGTCCCTCAATTTGGTAGTTATAAATCGTAAGATGATCAGCTATAGCAAATAGATGATCATCTATCGCGTGAGTTCCCCTATTATGTGCTTGTCTGACTTTTTCAGATAAGTTTGAGATGCATAGACAAAAAACATGGAAAAGAGGAAGTGAGCAAAGTTACCTAATCTTTGAAATAAACTTTGTAAACATAATATTATAATAATAACTTCATAACAGAATGAAACACGAAAATATGATGAAATTATAACTTTCCTTGCAATCAATTCATCACCATTCGCTCATGTTCTCGTGTATCAAACTTGCATTTTGGTTGTTATAAAGTTTTATGGTATTTATGGAGGCCATCAACATCAGCGGAGGATTAACTTTTTAAGTACTTTTGATTTGATTTTGATCTGACGAACATACCTGTATCAAAATTTTCCATTTCAAATATAGGTAGGCTCCGGGTATTGGGTTATTTTTAGATCATTAATATCAGTATCATCAGCAACCGTAGCGTAGCATCCACCAAGAAATAATGGTGTTGATTGATAGTACCACACTGTTGCCCACGAAGGATACTTCGTTACAGATTTATTAACCCCTTGCTCGGAAGGGACAAAATTATTGCAAGAAATAAAAACATGTTTTAAAATAATATGCAAGTTACCAGTATTCAAAAAAATTCACAGAGCATGCTAAATGGTTTTCGTCTTGTCATACATTTGAACAAGCTTATTGTTTATTGTTTTGATCTCGTTTATAAGTAGGTAATGATATATTGAATGTCTAAAAAGTATAATATCCTTCTTTTTTTCTCATTGTTTTGCAATTTCCCAGCAACCATTTCCCAAAGTCAAAGTACGACGTACCCATATATTTGACGGAAAAAAACAAGAGGACGCTAATGTGTTTTAATGTAAACAGCCTGCTTGACTCCACAATTTATACTCAACAAGAATTATTTTGGTATTGCACAAACAAAAACAATTTGCAATTGTAATTATTTGTTAACAATCCCATGAAAATGGAATCTGATGAAATTGTTTACATAATTAATCTTTCTCTAATTCCCTATCACTTTTTCAGTTTTCTTGCAAAAGGTAAACCTAAATAACTATTTGTTGAGAGAGTTACAAAAAGACAGAAAAGAGACATGCACGTGGAATGGCATGCATGCATGCGGGCAGGCAGGAGGATGTATAATCTCGAGATCCTTGAACATTGAACTAGAGAAAAAAGTTGGTGGGTATGTTGTGTTCCTTTCTACAAGGCTTGTTTTTAATTTGGTAAAAACAAAAAACTCGTACATTTTTGCTACCTTGAAGCTTTTAAAAAATACCACTAAATGATTATGTGAAATGATGAACAGCGGCTTACTTAGAGCATTGTCTAATTTAAAAAAATGGACATGGCATGGTAGACGAGGTCAAATAAAGGCCCATCTGTATTTACCCACTCCGATGACAATAAACATTTAAAAAAATATTAATCGGTTTTTATTGCAATACTAACTTCAGGGTTAAGCGTAGGTAGTAAATAGTACGTTTACATGGTAAAAAAAAACTTGAATAATGTGCGGTGATGCAATGATACGGGCACATTAGTCAAGCCTCGCAAACAAAATGTGTCATTCATCATCATCCATAGCACAGCTTCAAGCTCTTTATAAAAAAAATGTCGATATTTAAAAAAAATATTTCAACTGCTCCATTTCGACTAAACAAAGATTCGCTTTTGGAAATGTTATTCATATAACAGCATAAAAGCTACTAATTACTATTAATACTTTTATTCATTAAAAAAGTTTAGAATGAAATCTGTTCATAGGTAAAACTCAAATAAAAAACCCGTGCGGATCATCCTCGATTCTTATATCGCCGCGTCGTCAGCAGCACAGCTTTTTAAATCTCTATGTTCAAGTGTCACGGCAAATCTATTATTCTGCGTATTTACGTGGGCAGATATTACTATTTGTTCCCCTTTAAAAAAATATATATATATTTTCATTTTCATTGCTGATGCTGTTCTTCTTCCATTCCGCTACTGCTGATGTTCCTGATGACGATATTCAAGTCAAGTCACGAGACAAGGATAAAAAATACTGTAAGATGGAATACGAGGTGCATATAGCAAGAATATAATAGGTAACTAAAATATATTACTCATCTAATCCTGTACGTACACATAGTTCGTTTCACAAATAGCCTGTTTAATGCATATATATTTACAGTTTACACAGCTATTTTTAGCTAAAACACGCCATACAAAAAAATTAAAGTGTCCTTTTCTAATCATCATCATTTCCTCATCATCTTTTTTCTTCTCCTTCTTCATTTACTTTTAAAACAACAACTACTTTACTTGTTACTACGACTACATTTTGCTACATGCTATATTGCATTACACAAGAAAAATGATACCGTTTAGTATGATTGTTTTGATATAGAATTTATGTTGCTTGTCCTCGATCCGCAGCCAACTTCCAAGTCAATAATAAGACAAAAACAGTTTCAAAAGGAGTCGGTTGCATGCAGGAGCAGAAAGAAAAAAAAATATATAAGAAAAGTGAGAACGCTTGCTGCCCAAGAAAAAAAAATATATATAAAAGTTTTAGAGTGTGCGAATGAGCAATGTCACTAAAGTCAGAGTTAACTATGTTTTTGAAGAATGAGAACATCCTGCTTCACACGTTATCCTTTTTCTGTAGCTTTGGTTCCAATGAATAGAAGTCGTAGTAGAGCGGTAGGCATGGTCGCCACGTCGTATTATTATTTACTAGCCACGAAGCTGATTAGTTATTGGTTTTCTCTCGGATGTCTGTCCGGCCGGTACATTTGGGCACATATTTGGTACAGATGAAAAAACACAGGGCCAAACCTTCATACGATGGTTACCTAATATATGATTTTTATTACGTAATTGCGGAAAATTGGGATATATGAGGATGCTCACACGAATATGACTGGAGTTGACCTTCACCCCTCACCCCCTCCACAGGAGCTTGTCGCGAATAGTTTTCCAATCTTTCTAATTCAAAACATAAATCTATTTTTACTCTGTTATCTACAAACGTGGTCGATGATGCTACGCACCTATTTTCCTTTTCGTCCGAAAGCTTGTTATGGTTTCGGCGAGTATATTTGCACAACAACGTCAGTCGGTCTATTCCCTGTTGACGATACACATTTTTTCCCATAATAATAAATACTAATAATAAATATGTTTTAGATAAACAGTGGATGAATGAAAAGAAACATGAATAAACCTAGATGCATTTTTGTAGTTGTTTAAGGATGTTATTTGGATAATGCAAAAATGAAATCAGCACAAATTTACTGCTCACCAATAGTCGTCATTTCAACATCGATACATCGGTAGGTATTTTGTTTATTACTCACAGTTTTCTCGTAACTATTGCGCATCGTTTTCAAAACCACATTTACATTAACTGCATCTCTTATTTCTTTCATTTCGCATATGGGTTTTATGTACTTTTAAAATGCTGATGAGTGATATGATACCAAAAAAAAATAGAAAAAAATAGGATAATAGTTACAAGTTATAATAATATATTATGTAGGTAAGTAGTTTACTGTTTACTACTACGGGCATGGATTTTTTGTGGGTGGAAAACACCTTCACAGCAACAGCAGGCAGCAGCAGAGCAGAAAGAGAGAGAGAAGTATTTCCAAACAAAAAGGATTTACTCGTTCATGAAATAATGTTCCACTTGTACCTATTTTGTTGAGCAAAGCAAGATCCTGCTCTCTCTCTCTCTCTCTCTCTGTGAGAAGTTCTCACTGAGAACTAGAAAGACAGAATGAAGAATGATAAATGGCATCGTACACCCAACTACACAAGTGATGAGGAAGGAAAATAAGGGGAAACTTGCTAGAAGAACTATCATACTAAGTATATTTTTAAGATGGTTTAGTAGAAAAGTGACACATAAATATCTGCCTCAATCTCTATATCTATCTATCTATTTTCCTTTCATCTCTAAAACTTTTGAATCAAACCAAGTTGCTCTCTAATGCTACACTACCTCACTTTTTAGCAGTTCAGCAGATATCATCATCACATTTGATGAATTGAATTGGCAGTAGTAATGCTAGCGGTGGTGGGCTAAAGCTCAATTGAAATAGTGTTTTTCCCTCTTGTCTCCTTCCTTTTCATTCGCACATTATTAGATAGTCTTTTCTCTCTCTCTCTCTCTCAAACCGACACAATTATTTTATGGTCGCACGTTATGTTAAAACAAGACTACTAGCAAGTACATAAATTCTTTTTTTTTATTGAATTACATTGAACATTATTACATACCGCCAGAGTACCGCAATTAGATAAATAGATAATATCTTGTGTGGAAAATGAGAATTCTATATTGCAACTCTGCTTCTCTCTCCACTACTTATTGCTTACACTTTTTGTATCGTATCGTCATCGTAGTCATCCTGGTGGAATTCTCCTTTTTATTTTAATTACTTTTAGTTGTTGTGTTATGGCCAATGAAGAAGATGATGACGACCACGACGACGATGCGCTCGTTATTAAGGAGGAAGTGGTAGAAAAGGACTAGTTCCGTGAGATGTTAGACATCTTTTTTTTCAAGTTATATATATGTTATTTCGTATGATGTATTATTATTACATTATGTGGGTATATTATGTACCACGCTGCTGCCCCGTAAAAATGACGCAATAAAAATAAAACCTTTTTGCATTAAATGCAGGCAGATTGCTCCTCCTATTTCCTTTTTTATGCTATTTACTGTTTCCATCTCCCTTTATCTACTTTCCTCTTTTACTCTCTCTTTCTCCTTTGCGTGTATTTTTTTCTGGTAAAGTGTCGCATGATGCGATTACGATACGATATCACCGGTATCACTATCCATTCAAAAACACAACAAAAAAAGGGTAGTTTGTTTTCAGAGTTGTGTATCGAACATAAAGCACATGCCTAAATACATACTACTCTTGTCTTGTGTGTGTGTGTGTGGTTTGGTGGCCACTACATACCCTACCTAACGACCAGGATATTGGTTAAATGTCGCTTTCCTCTGTTATTATTATTAGCAGTAGTAGTAGTGCTGATGTACTGTAGCAAACCAACCATAATACTAATACTACCACCATCACCATCATATCACTTTACCCATCTTTGTTCCTGATGTTATCGTCATTCCAAAAACAACACAATGCTTTTCCTCCTGATTTTGCTGTCGTTGAGAATTTCTGGTTTGTTTGCAGAGGAGCCGACTTGTATCGTAAAAGTTGTTGCCATTTCCATTAATATCATCGCCATCACATCAACCATTATGGTTTCTCTGAATTGAACGCCAAACACACACACACATACACACACACGAGCACCAGTTGTTGTTTTGGTTTAGAGGGAAGGGAAACAGCAGGTGCCATTGGAAATCTGAAATGATCATGATAAGTGGATACTCTACTATAGGTACGAATATTATAGGTACTTGGATTTTATAAAGTTCATGCAATCAGTTGATATTTCTTTTTATATTTGTTTTTTATAATGCCTCTTAGGAAATTTTAAGAAAAAAAGCTGTTTTTATTTTGATTTTGCACGTGTCTTATTTTTCTCGTTTTTATTTTAATATCATATGTTTTACCAAGAATCCAATCGTAGTAATAATCTCTCCAGCAGCACCTGTTTATAAAGTATTTTTCCTTCTCTTTCAATTCTCCAAAAGTTTAATTTCATACGTGCTCCAATATGAAGAACAATCATTTAAAAAAAAAGCTTTGACTACACTTGCTGTCTTGCTTCAAACCAAGAGCACCGTAGGGGTGTTAACTTTTTCTTCTGAATTTAGAAGGATTGTAAAATGAATATTTGTTTGAAGTTTTGTAATGAAAAGGGGGAAAAGTATGCCAGTAGTCAGTATGATGATGATGGTTTCTGATTTATGAACTTTTGAAATGAAATAATAAGTGTGCATCAGGTAATGTTCATAAAGAAAAAAAGTCTCATGTTCGTAAGTGCAACGTAATGAAAACCTTACTGCTCAAAGCTAACAAATGGTTTGTAAATGGCAAGTAAATAAAGTCTTGTAATTTAGTTTTTGAGACATGTAAAATGTTAGTATTATTTATTATTCAACAGCTCCACGAATATCTCTGAATTCTGGAAAGTTGAGGGGCAAACCAAGAGTAAAATGCTAAGAATTAAATCATCAAAGTGTCGAGTGTCGAGTGACATTCAAACACAAAATACCCTCCGGTTAGTTTTGCAATATGCACGCAATTTAAAACTTTTTTTTATAAATTTTATTTACTTCTTTACGTAAAACATAGATTTTTAAAAATGTAACCCCAACACATGCAGAGCGCAGTAAACACTTCGATTTCGTAGAGAAAATTGACGAGACGATTATTTGTGTATGAAAAAATTTGCAGGGGAAAAGGTAAAAGTACAAGAAGTTACAGGAGAGTGCTTTCACTTCTTCATTCACAACTCCATTCTTCTTTTAGGTACGTACTCAACGTACCCAAAAGTGGATACTTGTGAATCAAGTCTCGTCAAGTACTACAACAACGTGGGCCAGACTGTGATTGATTTTCTACTCAGCAAGTTCATATCTGATTAAAACTTATATTATGCAAACTACTATAAACTTGAGGAGTCAATTTCAGTTCAGCTCAGCTACGCTTAGGATACAACTGCAGGAATCAAAGTACATAAAAGTATGAGAGTTTATGGATAAGGGTTTGCATAAGCTCCGGTTCCAATTTTTTACATGTCCCATTTAATACAATCCGCTTGAATACGTCTGAATGGTGATACTATCGTCAAAGCGAAAAGGGCCTTCTGTGAAAATCGTGAGGAAACCCGGATGAGCCGTCCTCCTGAGTCCGTTTTATCATCGGCAGAGGATACTGGAACGGGACTAAATATGAATGTATGTATGAATAAATAAATCATGGACGTGAAGGAGTGCTTGTCAATATCTCAGGGAAAATATTGGAGAATCAAAAACTCTAAAAACACCAAAATACAACATAATAATAATAATAGGCAGACTTTTACATATCTTATTTATCCATTCTGGCAATACCGCAATTTCAGTTGCGGTTTTGGGAATAATACGCCGAATTATTTTTTGAGAAGATCCAAAAAAAATAAGCCAGGGAAAGTTATAAAGAAAGCATGAAGACAGCAGCCTGTCGAATCATGTTTAGGATGTCTACAGGAAAGTCTTCTTTTTCTTCCTGTCTGTTCTCTTTATCTATTTTCTGCTGCTGACTGGGAACATTGACCGGAACGCCGCATCATTTGACTTAAATACTAAACCTGTCCATTTCATTTTCTTTATAGCTTACTCACAATAACGAAACAGGATATCCTTCTTATGAATAGTTCTGAGTGTGGAGGTGGGAGGATAGACAAAATAAAATATAAAAACTTTCACTGGACGCCATAAATAAATACACATTTGTAAGATGAAACCTGTTTCTTCAGTATAGCCACACGTAGTAGTAATACAATATTCATGACCACAAGTTCAAAACTACATCATATTTTGTGCTTGCTTGTTATACAAGTTGTATATATGGAGGTACCCATGTATTTTTACATGCCGCATACAAAGTTGGAACTGGCATCGGACGATGATGAAGTTGGTAGAGGACTTGCGTTGAGTGGGCAGCAAAGTACATGTACACACGTGCCTTTTTTCCAAAGTACTTTTTTAAACGATATTTAAGTATATTATGGCTCATGGCAAACAACTTTTGATGAGCTCGTTTTTAATCACAATTGGTCTGCTGATTTATTGCTTGAGGCTTACGTGTGGCTCATAACCCCTAAAATCTCTGGTTACTTGATAGTTGCCCGATTCCATGGTACATTTAATGGTAAACTAGGTAGTATGCATTAAAGAAAGTATATCATCGATATAAGACGTAAATGCCCATATCATATTAACAAAAAACGTAATTGTATGCACGTAGAAATATAAAATGGAGGAATGAGGTAAAACAAAAATCTTATTACAACACCATCGTAATAATTCAATACTATTTATGTACGTATATACATAT
The DNA here is from genome assembly GCA_027744095.1 of Zhuqinia jingwanae. NCBI lineage: Eukaryota > Metazoa > Arthropoda > Collembola > Entomobryomorpha > Paronellidae > Zhuqinia > Zhuqinia jingwanae. Next base: position 7,381 of record JAHZNC010005637.1, on the reverse strand, counting down.
ATAAAAGGGAAAGGCACTCTGTCTGAAACTCACTGGCCATTAAATTGGACCCCAGTTTTTCTAAACGAATGAGCATGTTTTTCTCGGGGCCACTAACAAGGCTAAATACCTTAGGCGGTGGAATTGGTGGTGCTAGCGTGCCAGGCAATGCCCATTCATTCACTTTCGAATTACCTGGAAAAGAAGACGGAGTTGATTGAGAGTGAAACATAAATTTATGTACTCATTTTAGCTTATGCTATTTACTTTGAGTTGTCTTTGATTAATACAGAAAACCTTTTTAAGGCGAATGATGATAATAAACCTTGATGTGCTGTTGGTTAGCATTTATCGGAAAGAAATATATATATGTCTACTGTATAGTGAGATACAACGTACATACACACAAGCTCTTAGAATGAGGTAGAATAGGTATGTAGCTTATTTTATGGTGTAAGCTTATTTTTTCATACTTTCTTACTTTTTAGAGGCTTGCGTGCGTGGGAGTTTGTAAGTTTCTTAAAGCGTTTCTTATGATATAAAAAATACAGCTTAATATGTTTTAAAAGAAGTGAAATTTGAATCACCAAAGAAGGAAATTAAGAATTTTTTATCTTGCTTTTGTGTGTTTAGAATTTTTTTTTAGAAAATACATATATGAGTTTTTCTGGTAAATGGCTAGACAATTCTCATAAAGTCAGTTAAGTAATCCACTTGAAAATGAAATCGTGTTAGAAAATAAATGCTAATCCGGTTATACTCGGGTTTTTATACCTAACTACGGCAGCCAACGCCACGATTCTTTCAACAAATGTGGAACTAAAAAAATCCAGTACTTGTGTTGCGTTGGTTCTTAATTCATAAAAGTAATCAGAAAAAATATGGAAGCAGAGAACAGCCAAAAAACGCATCCCCAGTTGTACAACATTTACTTTCAACTTTCTCAACTCCGTTGATCATATTACCTTGTTGTCAACTCTCTCATTCTCTCAAAACCGTATTCCTATTTTCTTCTGGTAGAAGTAGATTACACATACATATAACATAATAAATTAATCAAAAAAAAGTGCTTAGAACGGTTTTCTTTTCTTACATTAAATACGGTTCTTTAGACAACAGCGTGTGCTTGTGTCCCTTATTGGGGGGGGGGGTGTGTGTGTGTGTGCATGAAATATTGAATGGATGAATGAAACCCAAGAAAGGGAGTGTTTCTTTTGTTAATAATAATAAGAATAGTAAATGAGCAACTACTACTTTATTTTTTTCTGTTACTAAAGTTCTTCTTTTTATTCATCTGGAATAATAATATGGAATCGAGTATGGGATGAGAAGGAGAGCGTCCGCCCACTTTAATAGAGATATTATTATGCAAGTACTCTCGGCTAAGAGACTAGCTCTTAAAATTATTTATTATAGAGAATAATGGGAGACTCTATACAGCAACATGAAAATATTTATATCCTATTCACTTCTTTGTGTAGTATCCTCCTGGGCATGAATGAGTGGATATATATTTTTTATGTAAACTATAAAATCTTATGTAATATACGATGCAATGCATGCACCACTCTTTGTTGTTGTTGATAAACTCCTGTGTTGTTGATACACTCTGGAAAACATAAGGGAAAGCGCTAATAGCATAGGATAAAAGGAGGAATGTGAAATTGTATGGTTATTATTATGGGTAGTCGTTGCTGTTGTTCTATTTGGATGGTAAAATAGGTGTTATATATAGTACTTCCACATCAACCTTGTTATTTGGAATACCATAAGGAGCCAGAGGTTTTGGAACCCTTTCACTCGTTGCGTTCTCCTCATATTTATTTTTATTGAGAGTACTATTATTAGTCCTCATAGTGTAATTTTATTCATTTTATTGTAATTGTACATCACTATTAAATATGAACGTTGAAGAAAATTGAGGAAAACAACAACAATGGGAGCAGAACAAGTTTATTTTTGCTTTGTGAGAAATGGAGTGTGATGATGAGAGAATTGGGAAACGTTAAAAAGAGTTTGTCATTTCTTTACACATGACGTAGTTGTGCGTGGACAGCGTGCTTGCTCGTACAACACTCGTTAAACATATCATATTATTTTTGTTCTATATTTCAGATCCAAAGAAAATTCTAGATAGATGTAGAAATATTAAGTATTCTATTCACAAAATAATATTTAATATGGCTTACAATCACAATCATAGGTATAACACATACGTAATCATGAGAATAATATGTATTTTGTTCAATGATATATTCATATGCTTGTGTGTTGATCATATTCCATATTGATTTGGCATGTCTGAATCTGTAGATTGCAGCTTTTCAAAAGGTTTGTTTCCCTGTTGTAGTTGAAGACAAAACAAATCCCTTTTGATACATTCCAATCCGTCTCAGGTGGTGCTCTCCTTAAGATAAACAAGAGACCGATCGGATTTTTTCCCAAATCATGAAAAAGTTGATGTGAGTCGTTGGACAACAATTATGTTGAAGGGAAGACAACCTTATATATTATTATCAAGACAATTTGAAAACAATAAGAAACCCAAGACAAAATCCGTTGACTCACGAAAAGCTATTTTAAATTCTATCCCGCTCAAATTCTGACAATAGTTAATAACGCATAAGCGGATTTTTAGTTCATACATAATTTTTACGTCAAGTAGAATTATGGACATTATTTCAAGTGATTGGCATGTTGAAGTTCACAGGTATTTGGAATTGTTTAGTAAAAATATTTTTTTCGGTAAATATGTACAACCAAACTATCTAATCCACCGCTAGCAAAAAAATATATTAAATATATAACCATATTTGTAGTTGGGACCATTTCCAAGGAAGTATTGATTGTTAGATATGTGTGGATTTCGGATGGTATGAAATAGCATGTCATGTCATCCGAATGACTACGTAAAAAACACTCACACACCATCTCCTCACATTTACCAATGTCACGCACGCTTGTCTCCTTGTCTGGACATCGTGCATCTTGTGGATTTTGATTGCGTTGATAGTTTCTTTTAAAAAAAGTTGTATTGCAAATATCATGAACAAGAAAAAAGCACAATTGAATGAAAAAGCAAAAGGGGTTTACGAAATAACATTTTTGTGTGTGTGCACTTTTGTGCGTCTTCTTATTGCTACTCGAAATTTGTTTCGTAACAGGTTTTTTTCCTATTTCAAGAGAAGGCCTTGTGACAGTGGGTGAGTTACTTTTAAAACGCCCCTTGTCTGACCTGGCTCGTAACTATTATTATGCCAAATAACCATATGGATAACACAGGATTTAACATAAAAGAAAGTAGATTTTTATTATAATCAACTATCGTACGAGAAATGATAATAATTAATAGTATTCACTAATTATTACTAGGCCGAATCTTTACTACAGGGAAGACTGAAAGAGCCCTGAAATAGGAAGATAATTTATAATTTAATATTGAGAAATAAGTATGTTGGAGAGAGCTGGGTTTCAGCACCTCTCCTTGCCAATCCATATCTTATTCTGGCGTGCTTGGCAATGTGGTGAGGTTCAAGTTGGGTAGCAGCAGATCAGAGCTTGTTACTCTATGGCTGGGGTTACAAAGTCCCCCGGCTAAACCGACGATTTTGACCTTAAGGTTGATTTCGACGGTTCAAGGCGCCTACGCCATGGTGTAACGCACGAAAATCTGTTGCTTGTCTTGGCCTCAATTGACGAGTTGATGTAGAAGGACCCGGAGGTGGAGTTGAACTTTGAGTCTGCGGAGAATTTTCATGTGCAGAACCACTCGACCTCACGTGGTAACGGCGAAGTTGCTGAATGTGCATGGGCGATTTGACAGTTCCATCAGATAATGTTACTTCATAAGTCACATCACTAATGACCTTAGTAATCTTTGCCAATACTTTTGTAAAGAGGACACAATCCCGCGGTAATCTTCTTCTGCTTATTTGAGAGTATGGTGTTTTTCACAGATACAGAATCACCAATTGCAAATTTGTCATCACTATGGGACTGATCATAATTTTTCTTTTGTCTTGATTGAGCCGCCTCCAAATTCGTTTTCGCCTCCCTAATAATATTTTGAAATTCTGCAAAACGAGAGGAGAAAATATCATTTTCATCAGTAATTGATTTATCATCATCACTATTACTCTCATCCGCATCAAGGGAATTATCGAATGGTAAGTTAGGAGTGATGTTGAACAGAATTTCTGTCGGGGTAAACCCCGTGCTGTCGTGGTTTGAAGTATTTATGGCCAGTTGAAAAGCTGGAAGATGATCAGGCCACTTCGTATGTTGTTTTCCCTCTAAATAACTTCGGATCATTGTTTTGACCACTCTATTGACTCGTTCTGACTGGTTAGTCTGGGGATGATAAGGGGATGAAAAGGAATGCCGTATTCCCCATTGTTTACAGAGATTGTCCATCTCTCCAGATCTGAACGACGTTGCGTTATCAGTAACGATAACTTTTGGTGTTGTAAAACGGCAAAATAGCTCCTTCTCCAATGTGAATCTAATTTGTGCTGACGTTGCCTCCCTGAGGGGGTGTAACTGTACATATTTGCTGAAAGCATCCACTGCCACCAACACATACGCATAGCGATTTGGCGAAGAAGGAGTGTATGGACCAATGAGATCCAAATAAATCGTGTGCCATGGCCGGTGAATAGGCTTGACTCCCATTTTACCGGCTGTCTTCATATTGTCGTACTTATTTCGTTGACACACATCACATGTCTTGATGTAATTTTGTACATATGTTCGCATTCCTGGAAAATATGCGCGTGTTCTTAGCTTCTTAAATGTTTTGTCCACCCCCATATGTCCAGCACTGGGAGCATCATGTAAATTTTTCAAAACTTGTTCCTTAAGTGATGCTGGAATCAAGGGAACGAGTTTCTTGTTTTTAAGCTTTTTATAAATAACAGAATTCAAATCACAAAACTGATCTGGACTTTGGAGCATGGTGGCTCTGCAACTTGGATCTTCAGCTTGCTTCTTCTTTAAAATTGATTTGTTGAGATCACAGGACAGTGTTAGGGCAGCATTTATACAATGGCTTACTTCATCTTCGTCAGCTTCTTCTGGAAAAGCTCTACTCAAATAATCGCATACCACGTTATCTCGGCCCTTAATGTGAGTGATAGAGGGACTCCATTCCTGTAATTTTAATGCCCATCTCATTAGCTTTGAATTTGAATTTTTCATTTTATTCAGGTACGTTAGTGCCTGATTGTCTGTTTCGATGGAGAAACTGGCCCCATCCAGATACTCTGCAAATCTATCCAAGGAGAAGATAATAGCGAATGCTTCCTTCTCGACCGTTGAGTAATTCAACTGCGCTTTGTTGAATGATTTGCTTGCAAAACAAATTGGTCGTTCATTCCCATTGGAATCTGCCTGAACCAACATAGCACCACATCCCCTATTTGCAGCATCCGTCCTTAAAATAAAGGGCTTGTTGAAGTCAGGGTGGTGTAGAATTATGTCCTCAGCCAGAATATCTTTCAACTTCTTGAATGCTGCTTCAGCTTCAGGATCCCACTGATATTTTCTTTTCCCTTTTAGTATGTTGTAGAGGGGTTGTGCTATATCGGCAAGGTGATGAATGAAGTGTCGAAACCATCCAACTGCACCCAGAAAGCCTCGCAATTGTCGTTTTGTCCTTGGTATGGGAAGCTTCCGTATAGCTTCTACCTTTTCCGGATTTCTTTCAATTCCCTTCGAGGAAATAATGTGTCCAAGGAATTTGACACGCTCGCGTCCAAAATGACATTTCGAAGAGAAAACTGTAAGCTTGGCATTCTTCAACCGTTCCAAAACCGTTTGCAAGTGAACAAGGTGCTCCTCGAATGACTTTGAGAATATCAAAATGTCATCTTGAAATACAAAGACTGAAATCCTCCAATCCTTGTAATATTTTGTTCATTAACCTTTGATAGGTAGCTGGGCTATTCTTAAGCCCCTGTGGCATAACGTTATACTCGTACAATCCCTGTTTAGTGTGAAAAGCTGTGTACTTCTTATCGCTTTCTCGCATTGGAACTTGCCAAAATCCCTTTTCGCAGTCCATTGTACTTAAGTATTTGGTGTCTGATAGGATTCGCAGCAAATCTGCTATTTTCTTCATTGGAAACTGATCAGGTATAGTCAGCTCGTTGACATGTCGGTAATCATTAACTAATCTCCAATCTCCAGATGGTTTGGGACGAATAAGAACAGGAGAGCTGTATGGAGAATTGGAGTTCCTAATTTGGCCTTCGGCCAGCATCTTCTGTACTATTTTGTCGATGATTTTATGTTTCTCATCTGAGACCGGATATGACGGAATCCTCTTCGGTTTTTCTTCACTTAAATTTATTTCATGTTGAATGATGTCAGTTCTTCCAAGTTGTGGGCTATCAAACACAGAGGTGAATTGCTTCAATATTTCTTGAACCTTTTCTTTTTCCCATTCTGGGAGAATCTGCAAGTGTTGGATGGTGTAGTTCTTGCTGTCTGCAACTTGAAAAGCGTACTGGACATTTGGGCCTTTGTCCTTGAACCAGAACTGCATTAGATCCGAATCTAACTGAATCCCACTATTACGCAGAAAATCCATACCTAAAAGCATGGCAAACTCACAATCATTCATTATCAGAAATATGTGATTAAATGCCTTGTGTCGCAGAAAATCCATACCTAAAAGCATGGCAAACTCACAATCATTCATTATCAGAAATATGTGATTAAATGTCTTGTGTCCAAGTCGGAAATTAAATGTAACTTGTCCCTGTGGTATAACTTTTGTGCCATCAACTAATTTAACTGGGCCCTTCTTCCACTGTTTAATTCTTTTCCCAGCCCAAAGTCTTTGATCTCCGAGAACAGACACTGTGGCACCGCAATCTACTAAACAGTCACCATTAACTACCTCACAGTTATTATTCTTTTTGTCCCGTATTTTGAAATCAACGGGAATAATGGGGAGTAAAGTTGAGTCATAATCATTTAAAGTTGTATTAATTCGAAACGAACCCGTACTTTTTTCTGACATTGGAGCTGTCAGCTCCTCTCCAAGTTCCTCCTCCGATGGTGGTGGTGGTGATGGATTTCGAACAGGTGAATTGGAACCTGATTCAACTTTAGCTGAATTGGAACCTGATGGTTTATTTTTACAGTCGGAAGACTTGTGGTTGGCTCGACCGCAATTTGAACACGGTTCCCGTTCGTTACCAGCTGACTTTGCTGGTTTCTCCTTTTCTTGTGATTCTTGCTGTTTAACCCAATAAGGTTGATTTTTCGAATCTGAAGAGGACTGATACGCACGCCCCTCCTGCTGATATGGCGCTTTATATGTTGTGGTAGTCGACTTCTGCACCGTTGTGGCCTCAATTTTCTGACCAAACTGGATAAACTGATAAATATCAGTCGC
>JAHZNC010005636.1:0-86068 GCA_027744095.1 Zhuqinia jingwanae | reverse complement strand
TCTCCCTAAAAGTTGTAGTAAAACAACAGAAAAGAAGAAAATAAATAAATTACTATGCCATGTAATCTTTTTTTCCTTTGGAATTAGTTTTGGAGAAAACAAAATTTTTTTTTTCTTCTTCTTTGTTTTAAACGACTTTTTTCTCTCCTGTAATTCTTTTTTGCAGAAAACAAGAAAATGTTAAAGAGCTTTGGACGTTTCCAGTTTTACCAGTTTTTTCTGTTTATTTATTTCATTTATTTTTGCATGTACAAGGCGGAGGATATGACATAATTAACCCTTGTCATAACCATGTCATATTGTATATTGTACCAAATTTATTTTTATCGAAAAAAAAATACCAATCTGTCAAAAGTGTCCAATGTATAATAAACAGGGATTATGATGCCAGTGATGTCGTCCATACTCAGGCGCGCTAAATTACACTCCTTATTTTTCTCTGTATTTAGTTTATCACAAACTTTCATCCAGTTTTTATACCCTTTAATCCTGTCAGAATGGCAAGGTTTTTTTTGTAACGTAAGAGGCTTTCTCTGTAATATTCAATAAATTTAACTGTGGGGGATTTTACAAAAAAAACTTTGATCCAAAACGAAGGCTATTTCTTTGTAAATGCATCTCTCCCTTTCCCAGCTCATCATCATCATCAGCATTTTCAGTGTGTTTATATGTTTTTGACAAGGTCTCTCACACTCTCCATTTTACACTTTACAAAAAACTTTTTTCTCTATTCAAAAAGGAAATTGTGTGTGCATATAAATTTTTTATACAAAATATCCATTTTATATTGGATTCGTCATCATGACTTGACAACAACAACAACAAAAGCATAAAGTTTAAATTAGTCTCGAACTGCAGACGAAGGATCACGCTTTTGGTAGTAATCATAATAGCAGATCTATAAACGCCGCCAACAACAAGAAGTGAGATCACACGGTTGCATATTTATTTCTTCTTCATCTTTCCCTTGTAATAATAATCTCTGTGCGGTGGGGATGTGCTATTTGTGTGTGTGTGTGTTTGTGTGAGCCTAGTCAAGATTATGTAATGAAAAATGTATCCAGTAAATATGTGTATTATGTGAAAATGTGGTGTAACAGGTCGCGTGCCACTCTTTTCTGAAATTGAAGACTTTCAAAGGAAGCGTAGCGACGTTGTCAACGTCCCTCCACGCTCCTCCCAATGAGCACAGTGAATATAAATGAAGACAATCCTGTTCATCATCACTTCATTCCATTTCTCTCTCTCTCTCTCTCTCTTCTCCTTTTTTCCCTCACTCACACACAATCAGTCAATGGCAATGAGACGAAATGAATGAGTGTAGTTTTTCATATTATGTCATATTGTTACCGGTCAGGTTCAACATGAAACATTACAACATCTCCACGTATATTGCACAACATCCCATCATCTCACCGAAAGAAAAAAAATATATATAAAATACGTAATGCATAAAATTTACGGCTTGTTAGATTTCCTTGTTGTTGGTTCATCATCATCATCATCCTTCTCCTCCTCCTCTTCCTCATCGCCCTGATCATCATTCCCAATTTCTGCTTCAGTTACAAAACGTAATCTGATGTAAACTGACACGTCGATTGCCCTAACTTATCTATGTCAAACTTGACTAATAACTTGCACCCACCCTAAGTCTATACCAAAAAAACTTTTTTTTCTTTTTTTTTGCCACACGTACACTCACAGTGTTAAATGTCTGTCTACATTTCTACTGATTCTTATTTTTTTGCCTTTTCTCTAAACACACACGCACGCATCTTGTCAGTTTATATATATATATATATCTCTGCGTGTGTGTGTGTGTGAGTGTGTATTTGTTTGGATGAGTTTCACCTAAAATTCTAATGCCATCACACACTCACACACCAAAAAAAAACTTTCATCATCATCAAACATCCCACCGTACGTCATCCTCATTCAAACATGTGGAGAAAAAAGTTGTGAGTTTTTTTTTTGCTTTTCTTCTTTGCCTTCTTTCCACTACTTACATAACTTCGAGAGAGAGGAGATAGGAATGAATAAAGAGAGATGCAGATGAAAACCTCCATGAAAAAATGTAGAGTATTATCTTTCCTTAAAAAGTGCGCGGGAGAGAGATAGAGAGAGAGTAAATGAGTGTCTATGTATATGCCAATATTATTATTATTTTTATCTTTTACTAAAACGTGCGTACTTACAAGCACACTACCATACCCTATTTTTTTCTGCTGATGCTGAGCTTATTTTTTCTTGTGGAACTAATAATATAAAAGACACATAAAAATAGAGGGATGGAAGAGCATATAATAGTAGCTACTCATGCGTGTAAAGGTATACTACATGGCTAGATTGCACCATTATCTCTCCAGATGTAATGAAATGAATGAAGGACGAGTATAAAAATAGATGTTCTGAGGGGAAAATAAAATATGTAATGCAGAATGCATAAAAAAATATATATACACACCGAAAAATGGTAACAAGTAATATTATATGAAACGCAATTATTATTATTATTATTATTGTGTACATTCCTTTTATTTCTTGATATATTTTTCTGTTGCTGCAGAAAATAAACCTCCAAATAAATATATGGCTATTGTTGCTGCTGCTGCTGCTCCTGCTGCTTACTTATCTGAGTAATTACTGATATAATATGCGTCACTTGAGCCGTTTGCACAGGAGACAGATATTACTATGAAGTTACTGAAGACACGCTATAAATATATTTTACACGTTCCTTGTGATGTTACATACGTAATAATAAGTGGTATGTATAGGTATACATTATACATATGCATGCAACATTAATTGTGTATATTTGTATAATAATATTATATTTTATAGTGGCAGGAGCGTCGAGAAAATGAAGAGGAAGGAATATAAGAAGAAGGATGAGAAGAAGTGATTTAACGGTTAAGTGTTGGTGGGGGCAAGTGAGATCTTTTGTGTGCAAATTTGAGATGCATGATCAAACATTTAGCTGCTGCTTCGTTTCTTCTCTTCCACCACCACCGCCACCATTTATAAACCATACAAGCGTGACACACACACACACACATACATACATACAAATATGTATATACACAGACACAAAGCACCACACGTATACTGTTCTTCCATTTATAATTAGGCGAATAATTGCTACAGCAGCAGCAGCAGCAGCAGCAAAGGATCATACTTGCATGAACTCATGAACGCATTTTACGTAGTCGTGCTTTCACAAAGAGAGAGAGAGAGAGAAGAGGAGGGTTGAAAAAAGGAAACAATTCTAACAAAAAGTGATGGTGATGATGATCAGGATGATGATGGGAATCCTTGGAAAGTCGATCTAACCGACCACCACGACCCCTCCAGCTGAATTCTCCTCTTCATTACACTTTTACTTGTGGATAATATCCTCATCAGAAGAGTGAGGTTTACGGCAATAGTAGTAGTAGTTGTAGTGGTGTGTTTTTCATTAAAATGAATTGTAAGTAGTTGATCACCCTGAATCAGAAAAAAAAGATGATACACACAGCTCCTCATACTATTCTGCTTCTTTCTTTGTTTTCACTTGATTTTGGAAGCTGCTGATAATTTTGCCTTTGTGCGCTTGGCAAATTTGATGTAAATTCACATGCATCTTTTTTATAATTTAAGTTTGTTTTAAATAAGTCATCTTATAAACTATCTACATACCTACCTACATATATACAGTTTGCTTATTAATGCTCTATTGAATTCCTCTAGTGGTAGTTAATTTTTTTATAGAACTTGAACCGAGTCACAATTATAGTATAGTGTATTATTATGACTATTTTGCATTGTATCAAGACGAAAATCTGCTCATCATTATTTATCATTATCGGAGAAATCTACGCAGCAGGTTAGATTATTTACTTGTGAACGTCTGAAAATTGGCTGTTATCTGTAGAGTCTTGTGAGTTTGAATTACTGAGAAATGAAGACGATTATGATGGGGAAAAGATGCGGGGGAAAGAAAACAAAAAAAAAGATGTGTGTGTATATGTTTTTTTTATAAATTTTCTCATATGTTTCATGGTAAAGTTGATGGGACAAGGAGAGGAAGAGGGAAAAAAACATGGGTTTTACATGTTGTTCTTGTTTTGCTGGTGTGGTTTAACTACAAGAATCTCATGCGTGTAATTTTGTGTATTTCCATCATCTGACATTTACGGAAAAAATGAGCTTTTATATTCAATCTGCTTACTTTTGTTGATAATAATGGGAACATTTAATAATAATAATACCAAAATCCTCAATTCCATGAATCATTATTACAATCACAAAAGCTGATACTTCTGTTACAAATTTAAGAGGAGAGGAAAAAGCACTTGAGTATGATTAGTTTGCTCCAATAAAATTATGATCTGCTCCATTTCTCCTCCACGCATGCATGAATGCATGATGCATGCTTCTTCTTTTCCTTGGTTTCACTCAGGAAGAAAAAAAAAATGCGTAGACATGTGGAAAAAGAAATATTGGTATGAAATGAATAAAATTTATACTTTTCGGTGAGGATCTCTGATTTCAGCATCTCCTCCCCCTCCCCCAAAAAAATGCTGATTTGAATCAAAATGGTATTGGGTTTAATATGCATACTTATTGTTATGTTATGCATCACATATGCCTACTAATGTACATACACATGCATGTAATTTATCACATCACAAAAAAATAATAATTTATTGTTGGGATAACCGACAAAGATGGCGATTAATTTGCTTCCAAGATGAATAATTAGATGGCCATTAGGCTAGGATGTTAATTAAGCTTATTTAAATATTTAAAAAAAAATTGTGCACAATACTGTTGGACCTGCTAATAAATAATATCCATGTATGTAGCATGCTCCCATTATAATAATGTGTGTGTGTGTGTGTGTGGTGGTTTTTGGGTGTATATACTATCAAACAACCAAGAAATGAAGTAATTTTCGGAGAAAAAGGAAAGTGGTGTGGTTTTGGCTAAATTGATCAAGTTTTGTGGTATTAAGCCATCATCAGCATTATACTCTCCTGATTATCATCTTTTTGCTTCTTGCCGTCATCGATCTTTCTAGCTGGTGGAGTGTTTGTGTGTTTTGTGTGTGTGGGTTGAGTGGTTTGCTTGACTGACTCCTACACACTAACACACACACACATCCTCTCTGTAAGCCATTTCAGAAGAATTCGTCAATCATTCGTTAGGGGATCATTATTCTGCTTTTTAGCTTGGGGTGCGATTAAAACAGGTAGCTTAAATGAAACTATACTCCATTGCATTATCATCATCGTCATTCGTTGAGGAATAACAGTAAAAGCTAAAAAAAAATTCTACTTCAACCAAACCAAACAAAGTAATGTACCTTCACACCAATACCACATGTTGTAAGTAGCAGAAGCAGCTAGCAGCCATCATCCTCTTGCACACTTACACACTCTCTCTTTCTTTCTACTCGTCAGAGTCGTCTCCTTTTTCTTTTTTCCTGAACCAGATAATGTGTGTAGTTTACAACTTATATTTAGCTTATCTTGTACTTGAAAAGGAAAAGGGAGAAAAAGATGAAGGTAAAGTGGGGAAGCGAGAATGAGCAAGAGTGGCAATAGCAGAAGAAGAAGAAGAAGAAGAGGAAAAAAGATGATGAGCACAAAAGAAAGTAATATAAAGAAAGTTGGACTCGAGAGATCAAGATATGCGCTAGAGAGGCTCTTGTTCAAAAGTAATAAAGCGGATAATTGAGCCTACTTTTTCAAGATGGGCAAGCACAAGAAGAAGAGGCAGAGAAGAAGAAGGACATCATCATAAAGTGATCGTCTTCCACCACTACACACACTCTCTCTCTCTCTCTCTCTCTCTGACTTGTGCATATACACATATAAAGAAAATATAATAACATCTATCTATACATATGGTATTATATCTGAGAGAGAGAAGTATTATATAATATGTGCAAGGTTGTTTGAGCAAAGAAGAATATAAGATGGCCATGAAACAGAGAAAAAAAGACGGGAAGCGATTCAAAAGGAAAAAAAGTGAGGAATTCAAAAGTTTTTGCTCTTTTTTTCACTCTCTCTCTCTCTCTCTTTCTCTCCGTACCACCATCCTTTCTAAATATGCTCATTATACATCCAGTTAAAGAAAAGCCCATGTGGAATGTTATAATAGTGGGGAGTAGTAATGTAAGTAGTGTTGCTCCACCAAACCAAACACTCATTTCATTTTTTTTTCCTACTTCTACTTTTGATGAGACTGCACTGGTTATACAGATACCGCTGGGTTTCCAATGATCATGATGATGTGATATGTGTTGATGAAAAAAAATGAGTAGATTTTTTTCCCTTTCAAACGCATACCGAAAAAAATATACGAAGAAGAATAAGAAGAAGAATAAACCGGGAAATGGTGTTAAAAAAATCCAATGGATTTTATTTCTCACACTTGGGAAATGCTTTTATGTTCACCTTGACGTTCGTTCTCACGTTCTCTCTCAAGAATCTCTATTACCAAATAACATTCTTAAATAGCAATAAATGGGAACAATGAGGTTTTTGTGCTCAAGGACGACACACCATCATAGACAACCATAATCATATTTAATACTAGTACAAAGTAATGCTGATTCATAAATTTTTTGTCAGAGAAATGAAGAGAGAGAGAGAGAGAGCGCTAGCTTTTTGTTGTGCCACAAGAGAATGATATGGAGTATAGAGTTCAAAATCAAAGAAGAATTGACTGGACATGTGGCATCAATCCGACTTTTTTTTCTTTTTTTTGTGAAAAATATCATCTTTGATCTTGAACAAAATCCTGCCAAAAATAGTGTGTTGATTTTGTTTAAAAAAAGACAGTTCGCCAACCTACAGCTTAACTTGTGTAATACGATTATGGAGTGTATCCGCTTTTAACTGTCAACTTTTAGGCCTACATGATGAAAAGAGCTTTTCTTTCTCTCTTTTTTAAACTTCTTTTAAAGTAGGACAATCATCGTGATCACAGAAGGAGAAGCAAAAAAAACACTTTAGTTTTGTACGGCCATTTGTTTTTATATGTATGTAACCAGGTACTCTCGACCTGATTAAATATGAGATCATGATGACGATTATTATGATGTTCATCGTCCTTCTGGCAAACAAGTGTGTGTGAGTGTAGTATTGCCATAGTTTTTTTTCAGCTACTTTTCTAAAGTAACCATTTACTACACATGTGTATTTATGTGAGTATACATGTATATATATACACACACAAATAAAATCCATCCACTCTGAAAGCTCTGCTTGTCCACTTATTTTTTTTCCTATGTGCTGCTTTATTTTCTCTCTCCTTTTGCCTCTCTTTTTTCTTTCCTTTGAATGGGAAAAGGGGAACAGGTCCCACTTTAATTATATTGAGAAGAATGGAGAGAAAAAAAGGTAAACAAGTGCCGAAAGAAGAGTATGTATATGTCTATATATATCTTTGTGTATGTGTGTGTGACCTCTGAAAAAAAATATCCACTTGGGCATTAAAACTCAGCGTCCATTACATACACACCACATGCATATATCCATATAAGCTTGCTTTTTACATGCCTGTTGTAGTATTCTCATATTTGCCCATTTTTTTTCTCTCGCAAAGTGTTAAATACAAAAAGGGAAAGGAATAAAATAGGCTTGTTCTTTGGAAGACACATCATTCCCTCTCTATCTCTCTCTCTCTGATTTCCAAAGTATAGGTAGTAGCCAACACACATACTCCAACATACACATAGACACTATATACTCACCGCTTTTCTATCTCTCTCTCTAAATAAAGTCTCTAAGGCTACTTATATAACAGAGCAGACAATCGTATTTTTTTTGGGTTAACCCTTGTTCCTCTCTTACTTTTGTGCTCTTTCTTTCTCCAAGGTGGTATGGTGCTACTTTGTACTATATTGCTTCTACCACTACACTGCTTTACTGACAATCTTAACAAGTTCTTTTGAAAAGCACCGTCATTGCTACTACAACAACTACTCCCACTACTACTTTTATTTTCAACTACCACTACTACTTATATTACCATCATTGCTTATTGCCTTAGCCTTTGTTGAGGAGGAAGAGGAAGAAGAGCAGCAGCAGCAGCAGCAGCAGCAGAGGTGTTATAGTGGCAGAGGTGGTATATGGTAAAGAGAAGTAGCACTTGTACTTGTTGTAAAATGTCCATTTCTTTTTCTTCTCTTTTTTAGCAGCGAAGGAGCTATAGGAGTCTTCAAAATAAAATGTATCTATTGTTGAAAGGGTCCTTTTTGCTGTTCTCCTTTTTTCCTTGAGTCTCTCCTCAACAAGACCGGGAGAAAGAATAACAAGGGACAAAAGAAGATATACATATATTAAGGTAGATGTGTAGGTGTAGGCATATTATATCACTGTACCACTTTGCACACGGATTGGGTTGAGAAGAGAAGAAGCGAAGAGGAAGACGATGAAGAAGAGAGAGAGAAAAAGAAGAAGAAGAAGTGGAACAGGGATTGAATGCAAGTGTGTGTTGTGTCATGTGTGTGTACTCACATATAAGCATGTATGCATTATATGTGCATGCTTTTTAATGGATGATATGATGATGATGATGATGGCAGTGTATGTATAGAGACGCATGTAGACATGCATGAATGTATGTATGTATGCATATACATTTGGTGGAGAAAGTTGGCCGTTTCAAGTGTGTTAGTGCACTGGTGCTACAATTCTTTCTTCTTTTTTCTCAGAGAATCGTCTCCAGAGGCTTGGCGGCATCATCTGCAGTCTTCTGATGAGAAAATCATAGTAAGCCATAGGCCATGCACGTGATTTGAAATTTTGATTCTTTCAACGTTTTTTAGCAAAAAAAAACACACCTTACACGGTATATATAAATATATATACATATATGTAGTAGTGTGTAGTATACAAATATACATTTGACCCTGCATAAATATATACCTAGGTACAGGCAAACAACATAGAATATAAGATGAGTAGCCATGAAATGGAGATGATATTTTACAACAAAGCACAAAAGGTGGAGTGCTCAGCTCACACAAGAATCGCCAGTATTGTGTGTGCTATGTGTGTTTGTGTCAAGTGAAGTAAAAATATAGACAAGAGAGAGAGAAAAAAAAAAGATATAAATATAAATAGGATGAGAACAAGGATAACGGTGGGCAGAAGCACACACACACACAAACAGATATATATATGATGATGATCATGGTTATGATCATCACCGTCCTCGTCGTCGTGATCACCATGAGTACTTATATGACATCTCCAAAATAAAAAATAAAAATATATATGCAGTATTATATATTTTTTTGTATTGTCTGTGCCCGAGTGTAGTATAGTGTGTAGTACGGATGGATAAGTCGAAAGTAACCTGATATTATGCACATACATTTTTTATACCTTTGTTTAGGATTACATAATATGCATGTAAGGTAGGTATTACAAGTAGAAAATAGAAGGAACAAGAGAGACTTTTACACACACACACAAATTTTTTATTTTGCTTTGCTTGCTCTCTGGCACTTATTTTTATTTTTTTTACTCTTTTGACATTACTGTGAGGAGAACAATATATACATACGTACATGGTAGCTACCTACATAATAGGCATGCATTAGTATATTATGTGCAGTGCACAAACCTGATTCCCATCTCCTCCACTTTGTCGACGTCGTCATCTTTGTCGTTCTGTTCGCAGTTGAACTCAACTCGTTGTCGTTAAAAAAAGAGAATGCTGGGGACTGAGGGAATATAATATGTGGCTATAATAATAATATACATATTATGTATGTATGTATGTGTATCCAGGTACAAGTGTTTCCTAGAAAATAATACTACCAAAAAAAATAGTCACATCTATATAGCTTCTTTTTTTTTCTTGTGCAAAAGCCAGTTTGCACTCATACACAGCAATAATGGAAGCCGGGCAAAAAAAATACAGAAAAGAGAAGAAAAAAGGAGTGAGAAGACGCAATAACACCGATACAGGCACACATTCCACATTCAGGTTGCTTGTATCTTCTCTCTCTCTCTCTCTCTCTCTCTTTCTCTCTGTGAGTATTGAGATGATGATGCTTGCATGATAGTTGATTGCCTTGGGTCATGCCAGGTCGTTCCAGCTCCTCTTCTTCTCTTCCTTGAATTCCTTCTTCAAATTGCTGTTCCTTCTGCTGTTGCTCTTCTAGTTGATGTTGATGATATGACGATACTGAAAAGCTGAACAAGAACAAGAGATACTATGTAATAAGAAGAAAAAAATGTTTCTACAAAACAAGGAAAGCGAGAGAAAGACAACATCGACAACCAACTCAAAACACTGATGGGGAATCTTTTCAAATATCTACTCTTTTACGTGGGTTCATCTCCTTTCTCGGAAATAGAAAAGGATGGATATCGACTCAAAGGCACGATTTAAAAAAAAACAAAAAAAATTCCTATAATGTGCTTACACATGGCACACTTACTTATTAGATTGCCCATTCTGGAAGATAAAAAAATATATTATAAGGGGACAGGTGTGTGTGTGTGTATATATGTATGTATATAAAGTGTATTGAAATCAGCAGCACTATTGTAAACATTCCAAATAATGGCTCATTCTTATTTCTTCACATCTTTCGTCCTCTCGACACACACAAACACAGCACACAAAGCTATGTATGTGAATGCTGAAAAATTCTTTGCAATGATATGGTCATCCACCGTCAACTTTTTTTTCCTCGGATTGTGACATGGAATGAAAAATAAAAGCCTATTTTGAAAAACATAATAATAACTTTGAGCACCATTTAAACTGCGTCTATTTTTTTTAAACGTAAAGTTGGCACGCAGATCTTTACATCGCTTACCTTTGTCTACATCTACAAAAAAAAAAGATTAGATACTATTTTTTTCTGTTCTGGAACTTCTGTACATAGCAGCTGCAACATAATATAGATTATCTGCACATTATCCAGGTTTTTGACGTTCAATAAAAAAAACTTTTACTCTCATAGAGTAATAATTTAATTAGACATTTTGTTAGCCATGTTGAGCAAGTATGTAGACGTGTATGTGTATATGCTAGCCATGCTGGTTTATATGCTTTCATGTGAGTGGGTGTGTGTGTGTGTGTGTGTGTGTGGTATGGTATGTAGTAACCAAGCTCTGTCTCCAGGATGTCCAGTGAGCCATATCAATAACCGTAATAAAAAATCATAAAAAAATCTCCAAACCATTAAAGTGTTAATGGCAATTGATCCCATTCGTGGTGAGCATAATTCTCAGGTGCAATCATCATCAAATTATACACAAAAGTACCTATATAATATGTGTATGTGTGTGTATGAGTGCATGATATACTTTATGAGTGTTTCCAACCGATAAAAAAAGAAGTTATGTAAATACTCTGGTTTTGGTATGCATACAAGCATGCATGCATATATACAGTGTGTGGTAGTGGGTGATGGTGGTAGTAATCGAGAGGGAGACCCCCATAAAAATCTCTCTCTCTCTCTCTCTCTCTCTTTCTTTTTTTGTAACACAAATGACTTTCTCCTTTGACTTCTCTCTTTTTGTTGTCATATTATGTTTCCGGCCTTCCATAAAAGTCATTCTTTTGTCGTGGTTGATGGCAGTGGTCACATTTTATATGCCCATAGCAGAAAAAAAAAAGAAAAAATAGGGGCAAAAACAATCCCAGTTTCATTCGTACAAGTCGCCTGCCCCTTCCTCTCTCTCTCTTACACACACACACACACACACACACTTCACGGGTCAAAAAAAAATTTGAAAGTTGTAATGCCATCAAAAAAATAAAATAAAATTTCCATCTCTACGCTAGATACACACACACACGTAGTTAAAAGTTGTAGAAAGCATCATGCATGGCGTACGTAGTAAAAATAAGTTTTGGTAAAACTTGTTATTTTTATGACGATGATGATCATGTTGAGTCAACATTTGGAAAATTAGTCTAGTTTACTGACAGCAGGAGTAGCAAATCACAAGAGTTTTTTTTGTATATTTACATTTTATGCTCATATAAAAACCTCTTGTTGATGGAAAACATTTATAACTAGAATCTGGAACGTCATAAACAAATAGCCCAACGATAGTCACCAATTCCCCAACCAGGTTGGGAATCACTTTCGAACCATCCACATGATCCTTTTTTAATCTTTTTTCGGAATCTATTTTTGAACTCATCTCAAGATCCGTACCAGGTGTGGTCCATTTGATGCCATATTCTATCTACTGGGCAAAATAATCCACAATTTTTTTGCCCTAACTTCGCATTTTCAATGCTGGGGATGCTTCCCCCGATGGAATTGTAGGGAGGATGTGAAGTATGTAACTGTTTTCAGATGTTCTACGGATGGTGAGTTTAAAAACAATAATTGAGATGCATTTAAATAACCTTGAACCGCATGATTTTCTATTACCAAAATTTTATTATCAATCCGGATTGTTTACATTTTATTTTTATTAAAGTTAAATATTTACATTTTAAGAAATTAAACAATGGATTTTTTTTGCTAATTGAAATTTTTTGCTGCAATATTGAGTGAGAAAGCATAAAAGGAGAGTGGAATTCTAGCCAACTTGTAGTTTTCCACTTGGCAGTTGAAGTTTGTTTTCAAAACTTTCCAAGTTTCGCAATAGTAATTGTAATAGTAATTAGTAATGCTCTATTTACGTGTTAATTAATATCAGTGTTCCTTGTTTTTCATATATTCTAACACGGAGTATTCCATCATACATAATATTCATCGTCCAATTTACATTCCATTATAGTTTGCCAGTACTCAGCTAGAAATTTTTTTCTAGACCATTGAGTTTTAGACGGACAGACAAATCAGAGCATCCTCATAAACCAATCTTCAACAAGCCCTTGGGGCTTGTTCGGCTATTTCATAATGGGTATGACATACGTATTTTGTATAATATACAGAACAGAAATCAGTGTTTTAATGCAGAACAGAATTTATTTTTATTTTTTTTGGAAAGCACGACTACTACTGCTACATCCCAACCCCACACCAAAAACTTAACTCACACGAACAAGTTTATTTGTTAACGAGAGTGAGAGAGAGAGAGAGAAAGAGAGTGAAAAAAGTTGGTGGTGCTTGCTACCACCACCACCAATTCGACTCACTTTGCCTACTTTACTACTACTGCTCCTCTCACTAGAACCATTAATGATGAGACGTCAACCCCGTCGTTTGCCGTCACACACACATACAAACACAAAGTTATTATGTACGGCTGTAGCAACATTGCATGTGATAATATATTATTTTTTTCCATTTCTATATGGATTTGATTTGATGAGCAACTTAAGGGGTGGCGGTGGCGGGCGGGAGCAGCAGTAGCAGCATATTGGTCTACATATAAAAAATCAATCATGTTTTCTATATATTTTTTGGTCTCTCTCTCTCTCTCTCATTCATTCATTCAAGCGCTTTGGACACGGTCAATGTGTCACACAAAACATTACGCTTTCCACCAAACAGCAAACCTATTTGGACACCATTAAAAGAAATTTTTTTGGCCTCCCTAGGTGCAGAGTCAGCAGCCCGTGACCAATTTTTTATATCTTTCTTTTTTCGTTACGCGCTCTCATTTTCTCTGACTTTGACTGCCATACCACCACCACCACCATCATATTTTTTCTTTCTTTTTCTACACAAGCCCATACGTTAAAACAGTATTATGGCATTCTTTATGCAATAAAAAATATCTGAAAATGTTCTTTTTTTCTACTTTTTTTACGTTGACTCATGCTACTATTCTAACTTACTTTTTTTTCTCTACATTTTTTTTACACTTGCCAGAGAGGGACAGAGAGAGAGAGAGAGAGAAAGAGAGCTTATTTAATGGTTCTGGA
Organism: Zhuqinia jingwanae; assembly: GCA_027744095.1. NCBI lineage: Eukaryota > Metazoa > Arthropoda > Collembola > Entomobryomorpha > Paronellidae > Zhuqinia > Zhuqinia jingwanae. The sequence continues at coordinate 72,217 of JAHZNC010005636.1, read as the reverse complement.
ATCTATTAGCATTGAACATAAATTGTCGTAATAAAATATCGTTCTGCTTAATGCAATGATAATGATGATGACTATGATACGAACATATATACAAAGCTTGTTGCATATTCTCTTTTTCTCCTCAACATCCAATTTAGCTTTTAATGTTAGTTGCGTTTGTTGAAGAAAAGGGCACACGGTGAAATTGCGTACCGTCTGTTTCTGCTCGCATGTATACAACATGAAGACAGGCACCCCTGGCCTGACTTTACCATCATCATCATCTCCTTTTTTAAGAATCTAATATTATGAAACGTAATTTTGTTTTTGTAGCAGTAACGCTCAACTATCAAGTATATTTATTGTACTGCCGCCGCCGCTGCTGCTTGCTACTACTGCTTCCAAGTAAAAAGTTTCAAGTCACCCAAATAGTACCTAGGCTAGAGGTTGGTTGGGTGCTGCTGGCTGAGCATTTTCAGGCATATTTCCTTGAATGTCCGAATTTTTTTTTCTTACTTTGAAATAATAAAGGGACAAGGAACAGACCAATTTTTTAAATAGTGTTTTTTTCTCCTTCTCTTTCTTCTTTCAAAAATATTTCCTTCCACTTCTTTCTTTCTTTCTTTCTTTCTCTCTCTTCACGTATGTTACTATTCCAAAAAATAAAATAAAACGGTTGGATGGAAGGAAAGGAAGACACATGAAAAACATACTTTACTGCCTTTTGCTTGTCTCCTTTTGTGAAAATCGTCGGCGATGCTCTGGAGAAAAAGGTGTAGAAAACACTGGAGAAATAAATGAGATGCAAGTGCTCACAAAAAAAAACTTTCATGTTGCTCATTTCTTTCGACTCTTGGAGCTGCTATATATGCTGGAGAAAGAAAGAGAGAATATTTGCATTTTGGCCGTTATATATGGACTTCATTCTTGTTTCAACAGGAAAACAACATGGAAAAGAACCATGAGAATGATGATGATGATGAGGATAATGATGATAAGGAAAAAAGGACCAAGAAAAGAAGGAATATAAGAGTAGCAAATGTTACCGTTATGATGATGCAACGGCGGCGTCCACTTGTTCCTATTCTACCTCCTGCGTCTCAACCTCCTCCCCCTCCTCCACCTCCTTCACCTCCTCTTCATACTTTTCTTGCATATGAGCTAATCATGCCTTTAAATACGTTTACAACAAGGATATTGGTAGTGCTCTCTTTTATTATTACATACCACCGCCGTACTTTTTGCCTACTAAATACATCTCATTTTATACTTGGGAGCAAGTAGCCTTTGCTATTAATATTATTATTATTATTATGTTCTCTCAAAAAAACGTGCATTAGTATGCATGTATGTACTTATATTCTATTACACCTATGTTTACTCATAATAATAATATTATACGTTTGTGCGTAACAAAAAGTGGAAACTTTCTTGTTGGGTAGCATGCCTGAAAAATTTATGTTTGTCAGTGAAATTAATCTAGTGTGTGTGTGTGTGTACTTGCAAACACACTTGTACTCACACTCGCAGAATTAAGCAGAGTGAAAGGAAAGAAAGAAAAGAGAATAAAACAATCCTTTCCATAAAAAAGTGCAAATTACCCGGTGCACATATATACTATACGTAAATATATACTTGTATGTGTGCTGGTTACTATACTGCTTTTGTATTTTGGTCTTTGTAAATCTTGTCTTATTACAAGCTCATCACATAAAGTCGCCTCCACCACCACCGGTTCAACTTTTAAGTCTAACATATTGTGTACCTATGTATGTTAAATATATGCAAAAAAAACACATTGAACTTTGAACAACAAGTAGAAAGCAAAAGAACAGCAGAGTAGCAGTAGCAGTAGACGTTGGGTACAAACATGCCCGTATTTCAGCTCAGCAAAAAACAGGATAATGAGCTCATATTTCCTTGAAAAGTATAAATGCAGTAGCTCTCTTCTTGAAAATATCTAATCTTGTTCTCTCAAAAGTATGACTACTGTTAACTACCTGTGCATGTAACGATCTTGTTGGGAAAGATATATGATAGGAATCTCTGGCAGCAGATGATACAAAATGCGAGGGGCATTGCTGGACTGTTGCAAGCAACATACAAAAACACACTCATTCACTCACACAGGCTTTAGCAGAGCCAGAGCAGCAGCAGCGTTATCTTCAAATTAGCAACAAAAAAAGAAATTAGACCAAAGTCATTTTCCTTTATTTATTTGGAATTATGATTATTATAAACTTGGAATAAAGATTGCAATTCTTTGTTACGTATTATTACTATAAAGTGTAGTCTCTAGAAAGATCGGTGACTGAAAATAGACGCAGAATGTCTGACTATTTTGGGTCTATAATTTCATTCATTTCATTTTTATGGTTTCAAACAAACTTATTTGACGTTTCAGCATCAAAGCTACTTTTATATGCATTTTTGTTTGTACGAGAACAAAGTATGCCTTCGGCATGACATATAATACAATGAAATGTATCCATGTGATGGAGATGATGATGATGAAAGATACTTTTTTTGCAAAAGTTCTACCATTCAAGCGCCAGTGATCGTATAATTACTTGGAATCCATTTACTTTCCCACGAAATTTTTTCCTAATTCCCATTCCCACAAGCAAAAAACTTGATGCTGAAAAATGAACTATAATCTCTGATTGTTTAACCGTAAAAGTACTTTACGGATGGATCGTGCTTTATTTATTTGATAAGTCAACTTATTTGTGTGTGATTGGAGAAAATAATCATGATTTTATGGGGATAATGTGTATGATTGAATTTACGATATCCTCATTACTCTATAAACCATCCATGGGAATAAATGTAATCAAGATTTTGCTTCGAATCAAGGACACGTCATTTGGGTACTTGGCTACCTCATTTTGATTTTAAGTTTTCTTTTTACCCCAAGAAATCCCAATATGTAAGATTGGAATTAAGACTGGAATTCTAAGTTGACATTCTAGCCAAATTTTTACAAGTATTCTGCTTTCACTTAACCGTACTTTGTTATCATATCACCATAGCATCAACATCACATATTGCTCTTCACTAATGAGGAGTTTACTACTGCTTAACGAACTCAATCTAATTTTAATCCCTGTTTGGGTACAAAATCTCAAAAATACCAAATTCCTTAACGCGGCTTGCCACACAGAACACAATTCACAACAACGAAACCAAGTACAAGCACTTGGCTCGACTTTTCTCACCGCTGCTGGTTCTTCATAAAAATACATTACAACAAGTTCTTAGAGGATTTATGGCTTAGCGGTTTATTGCTTTCGAAGAACAAAAAAACCATGAATTTCCTATTCTTTGAGTTTTGTTGATCCCACCCGTGACATTAACTCAATTAATGCAATATAAAAGCAACATCATTATTTTCTTAGTGTCACCTTTAAAAGTGGTGCGGTTTGCACCGTGCTGACATCGCATTGTCTCTCTCTCTCTCTTTCTCTATGACCATTCCACTTGTCGCGTTCACAATTGAAGAGCCTCTGATGAGGTTTTTACATTACCAACAACAAAACATCCCTTTCATTCTACCTACTATACTCTACTGAAATATAATATATAATGCTACATGCTCCCATTAATTTTTTTTTCCTTTAGACAATCACACGAGGTTCACTTATATTGCCTCTCTCTCTTTCTATTTCGCTCCTTCTAATTTTCCATCATTTTCTCCCATGACTAGTTTTGCAGTCCGCCGCACTTACATAGTATTAGTTTGGGTTTTGTGTACAACACCATCACCACTGCACATGCTGTTATGCCATGCCACCGGAACAAATGTACTTCTTTGGAAATCCACTTGTTTGGAAGCAAATCTGGATAAATTACCACTGCTTCCCTGATTCCAAGAGAGGAATCAAATGAAAATGATAAGATGGTGCTGGATGACTGAATACGTTTAACTGGTGGCTGTTTTTTGCTACTTTATTATTACTTGTGTGTGTGTGTGTGTGTGTGTGCATGGGCATGCATCAATGTGCCCGCTTTGTTCTTTTTCCAGAGAATTAGCTATATAGCAGCAAAGCAACTGTTTATTAGTTAGGCTGCTACTATAATAATATACTACCACACTGGTTTAACAGTTTTTTCTTCTCTCTCTCTCTCTCTCTCTCTCTCTCTTTTTCTGTTTGTGTGTGTGTGTGTGTGGAGGAAACACTAATGTAATGTGAATGTGTGTGTGCATCTCTGTGGCTTTCTCATTCTCTTTCTCTCTCTTTTGTTCACAGATAGGGTAATATTTCCACTTGAGCTAGTTGAACAATCGAGACGACTTTTTTTTCCTTCCCTATCTTTCGTCAAATTTGTCTGAGCAACTCCATTTATTATGCCCTCTGGACGACAATATATTCCACCCTTGTGTGTACATAACAATAGGATAACATCTCCTCTGTGCCAATTTATTGAGCAACTTATCTCTTTCCTATAAATTCTTTTGATTTCATGCACACACAAATACACATAAGCAAATGCGAGTAGTCAAGTCAAGCGAACCCTCTCTCTCTCTCTCTTTCTTTCTTTCGCTCTCTCTCCCTCATCTCTACTCTAGTTTATTGGTTAAGTCTTTAGCATCCCTTTTCTTCTTCCCTCTCCACAAATACGGAACGTGGCAAAAGAGTATAGCAGCAAGAAGCAGCACGGCAGCATCCAGAAAATCACAATCCATATATTATTAACACACATACTCACGAATACATTCATGGTCATGATTATTAGACAAAAAAACAAACAATAAATACCTACTTTTAATGCTACAGGCAAGTCGACATGCAAGTCTTAAAAAACAAAATAAAATAGAGGTAGGTAACGCGTGTTTATTCTATATCGTTGCACTTTCTCTTGTGTGACTCATCATATTATATTAATATGTAAACCAACTATCCAAATTTCTTTTTATTTAAAAATAAAAAAAAAAAAAAAAAATAATAACATGCATTTGGAAACATTATTTTACTGTGCAACGTACGTGAATGTATACCTATTTTCAAACTGCTAAATTTGGCGAAAATGTGTAATAGTAATAATGATAACAAAAATACCTGTGTGCAACAATATATATAGGTATACATATCGAGACAATGTTGTACGTGACCATTGTAGTTGGTGGGATATATATTATTTTTTGGAATATGTGTTCACCAGTGACCAGTGATCTCACTCTCGCTCTCTTTCTAGTTTGTAGACTCATATCCTAGTTAACCTCCAATGCACTTTCATTTTCCGGGGAGGCCAAGTAGTCCAAACAGATAGGCTGATATGATGATGATGACGACTAGTACTGGCACGGCAATGACCAAGATTTTCTCTGGCAAGAGAAAATCTTGCACTCTGGTACTGGGAAACAACATCGCGGAAAATTATATGGAGCTGAATGAAGATGAAACCATTTGTGTTTCTTGCTGCTGCTACAACCATAATACTCATTTAAGTGTGCATGTACATGGGTATTATAAATAGGTGGTTACACACACACAAGCTTCACAAGTATATATGTACATATTATATATAAATAGAAATGTAGGAGAAGAGAAAAAGAGAGCTGATAAAATTACAACTCCCCTTTTTATCCTTTCCTCGTCTTCTTTCCTACTCTCTTTATTTTCTCAATTCTCAGTGGACCATAGTGTGTATAGTGGCAAAGAAAGAGAGAGAGAAGCCCCTGATGACGAGCGAAAATAAAAGAAAGCGAAATACAACTTGATTTTTGGTTAAAACTAAACGAGCTACCACACTAATATAATATAATAGATATATGTTGTGCTGGAGTTTAAATGGTGCTGTGTGTACTACTGGGCATGCATGCACATATCTTTGAGTCTATCTTCTTCTTCTTCGATGGTTGCACGGGTATATGTTACATATTATGCGCTCTGACCATTGGTCTCTTTCAGTTTCTCTCTTTGGTTCATTGTGCAATAAGTTATATGCATACACATAGATATGTACACTTATTTCCATACATACATAGGTACAGTGTACCTTTGTACACTTAATATAGTTTCTTCTTCTTCTTCTACTTCTACTACCACCACCACCGCCACCTCTCAATTTAACGGAATTGCCTTGTCTGGTTTAATTTCTACAGGTAATGGTATTTCCCAGGATTGCACCTGAGACTCATAACTCAAGCTTTATTCCTCATTCGCCCCATTACCAATGAAAGAGGAAACAGCAGTGTTCGATTATCCAACTTAAGATTCCCTAGATTACCCTTACTTCTTAGATCACTTTCCCCTTTTTTTATATTTTTCTTTGGGATGCTGTTGATGGTGTGTTTGCTGGTATATTGTACCTACATGTATTTATATGGTGGTAGAAGAGTAGAACAGCAGCAGCAGTGGCTATGAGAGCAGACCAGTAGCAGCAGCAGCAGCAGCAGCAGCAGCAGAATACTCTCTAGTTAGTTTTGCCATTTGAGGTAAAGAATCACTTCCCCGAGTTTTACTCAAAATCTTTTATAATGCGTTTCTTCAATGACTTTCCTGTCAGGTCGAGGAGAAAAATACATGACTTAATTCACAAGAGCAGAGGGGAAATCACTGCTCTGCTACTGCTGCTCTCTCTTTCTCTCTTTTTTTTATATTTCAGCAACAGCAGACATACTTTTAACTATACTTGTTTGTTTGTACATATTATATATAAATGTAAAAGTATGTATAAGAATGGCAACCAACTATTAAGTTGTATGGCTTCTTCTCCTCTTTATTTATATCAGGCAGTCGGGCTACTTAACTAAAAAAAAGTGATAAAGTGGAATGAAGGTTAGGAAGTGTGAACTAGCTGAATCTATCGAAACAACATAAAAATTCCTTTCTCTCTTCCACTCAATTCCAATTTCACAAACAAACTTTTTTACAAGAAACGAGAGAGAGAGAGAGAGATAGAAAAGCGGGGGAGGGGAAGAGAAATATCCACACAAACTGAATCAAAGCTGTAAAAACGCTTCTTGGGTGATTATATATGTTTTATTGGTAGGAGTTGTGATTACTTCAATTCCACTTTATTTTATTTTTAAAGGATTACTCACTATATCTACTTTTAACTACATATGGGAACATGCACAATAAAAAGGTTTTTTTTTTTACTTTTAAGGTTTTCAATGCCTGCAAAATGAAAATCCTATTATTATTATTATTGTATTATATGGTTACCTAACGATTAATTTAAAAAACTATTATTTTCAAACCATTCATGTTCGTTTTTAATTGCAGAAAAATCAAACCTCAATTTAATATCCTATCTTTTTAAAGTGTTTAATTTTTTTGAGTCTACAGATAAATTGGTGCTTTTCATGCTTGCGAGCATGATTGGCCGTTTCTTTATTTACCACCCAAAAACAAAAAACCAGAGCTAGAGTAACTTACATGTCATATACGTCGCCTTGTTGTGTAGCTCAACCAATCTATTTAAATTTTTTCGGAAATTCATTTAATTAATGTAAACACAGACTTGAGCCACAACCACTACCACCACCACCACAACATAATCAGAACAAGGGAAGAGCACATGGATGCTGATGATGAGAAAGAGTTTGATTATTATTCGCACTATTGTACAAAGTCATCATCCTCTTCCTTCATCAACACGTTCCCATCCTCAGAGTAAAGTTTTTTTTTATAGACGGGTTCTAGAATTATATACCAATAAAAATATACAATGGTTCAAGTACACACTATATATGTAGGGATTGTGCAAAATATAATAATAATATTGGCAGTTTAATTTGTGTGTAGAAAATAATTTGCAGTTAGCTGTTTTTCATTTCCCTGTGTGTCTCTTCTTCTTTGCTCAATTCATTCAATCAATTCACTGATGGAGGAAACCAGAGAGAGAGAGAGAGAGAGAGTAGACAGTGTTTTTAGAGGCAGCAGCAGCGAAAAACTTGAAGAGCAATTTTACTTGATTCATCATTGTTTTGTTCAGCCAACTCATAACTAGCGGAGACGTTAATTAAACCAAACTTTAGAATCCTACGTTTTTTGCTGGGAATATGTACAACAGTATGTCGTTGTAACGTTGTAAGTATGGGTTAATGAAGGTCAAAATTTAAAAAAAAAATTGATTTTATGTATGTTCACTGATGTAAAAGCTCTTTTGGAAAGGATTTCACTTCCCTCTCACATTTCAAGGGTCACATTTCTAACCAAAATTAATTTAACCAGCTATTGTAGTAACAGAGTAGAATAACTTTTTTTTTTGCAAATTTTCCCATTAAAATTTGGAGACATAAGTAAAGGGTATACAATACAGGATCATAAAAAGAGTTTACAACCATTTTTGAGTAATCATATACGTACGCACGGACGACGGCTGAACAGAAGGATGTTGTTAACAAGTAGTACGTATCAGAACTTTATGTCGCCTGTACTTAATAATGAAGAAGGAGACTGAAATGAAGGAAGGAACATCTATAAAATACCACTACCAACTAATACCATCATCATCATGATCATGATCATACCATACCAACACGACCTAGACGACGTATTATTTTTATTACTTTTTTTGCATACTCTTGTAACATGGAGCATAAGACTTGAGTCACGCTTACTTCATTTACGGTAGGCTACACTTGAAATGAATTGAAAACATTTTGTGAAATTTCTGCGATAGAAAATTCCTCGCGCCCACGTCTCCCTCTCTCTCTCTCTCTCTCTCTGGCTAAAACTCACTCCTCTTTCGTCTTTTCAGTAAATGCAAATACAATGCTCATAAAATTTATATATCACACACAAGTCTTACATGGTCAATACACGCAAAAACTACATCATCGTTCGTTCTCCAGCAGCATTTCTGTCGCTGGTGGCTGATTATTTTTTGAAAAGTTATACAAGAAACGAGAAGCTACCATTATCATCATCATCATCATCATCACCACCACCACGACCACCGCCACAAAAAGCAAACTCTTCTCATTGAGCACACAAGATTGGAGACGTGGAAGAAGAAGAAGAAGTAGAAGAAGAGGAGGAGAAGCAGTTGAATGAGCCACTTTTGATGAGGACACGACATCCAAAACACGGATGATAAGCTGTAGTAGCATGTAATAGTTATACAAAGTGCAAGCTTTCTCGCCAAGTTTTCTCCAATTGTATGAAATCAATTGTATTCACGAGTGTGGTAGTAGTAGTAGAAGTAGTGGGAAAGGATTAAAATAGATGGTGATGGATGATGATGATTTTAATGTGGTGGTTGGTCGCCTACTTAAACCTCTTCTTCTTCTCCTCTCTCTCTCTCTCACTCTCTCTCTCCCTCCTCCCCTACATATAACTTCCACTTCACGCCACTTTGTTGTGGAAAATGAGACAATCAGAGATGTGAACTTTTTGTTGGGTATCCACACGAGAGAGAAATGATATTTTTGTACAGCAGCTTGAAATTATATAATGCGCCGACCCGATTGTATAATAACAAAAGTACTCAACAAGATTTTCACAAACTTGCCATTTTCATTTTATGGCAAAGACACACATCTAATAATAACATTATAGGAAATGATGTTAAATACTCTCTACAGATCTTTCTTATTATTAGCAACCTAATTTTTTTGTAAAGGTTATAAACCCTTCAATTATAAAAAATATAAATAATTTGTCAAATGTTGTAGATCCATGTAATTGTTAAATATTATCAACTCAAACGTTATTGTGTTGATAAAAGGTTTGATTTTATTTTGTTTCCTTTTTTTGAGCCTTCTTGATCGCTGTTAATTCTGATTCTGGTTTCTGATATGCTAAGACCATATCATACATCATCATCATGATCATTTCTGCTACTAAATCAACCTACTCAAAATTTCATTCTTACTCTTTTGCTGGTCTGGCTGGAGAATAAATAGCATGTGTGCATAATATGTTGATATGTTATTATACATTTACATAATATATCATACAAATACATATATAGGTAGGTGTACTACACAGGCACAGGCCTGGTGGCTTTTCCGCACTATCGCTTCCAAAAACTCTCGTCTCGTATATCGTTGGCAAATTTTGGGACAAGAGAGAGTTCACGACACGCCGACTACGACCACGGCATCCATCTCTCTCTCTCTCTGGAAACTGGTACAAGTATGAAGGCAAGTGTGTGGCAACAAAGGCATTAAAAATTTTTTTTGCTTCTGGCTAAAGTCCTCCTCCTCCTCCTTCTCTTCTACTCCTCATCATCATAGTCATCCAATTTTATGATGAATTGAAAGAATGAGTTTTGGGCTGAGTGGAAAGTCATCACGACGGAAATTGATTATATACTTAAGTGTACTCCTCCAAGCCAAAGCTGGAAATTAACGATTAGTTCATGCTGGTGAGTGACAATAATGTAATGAGTCGGAGCAGGAAAAAGACGTGGATTCTGCATCAGTTGTGTGTGTGTGTGTGTGTGTGTTTAACTGGCTTCTCACTTATCATCTTCACTTGGGCTTTGTTGGTACTTTACATGCTAGGTATCTATATGCCATATATGCTAACCAACCACGACCCTCTCATACATACAAACCATATCATATAAGCAACCCAGCCAACTTTTTACTCCACACACAACGACGAAAAAAGGATCAACTTCATCCCTTTTTCTCCTTCGCTATTCACCCATTAAATATTTTCCTTGTGAGAAGAACGCTTCCTTGGTTTTCCACGTCTTAAATATAGTCAAACATACGTTCTTTTACAGTAATAATAGATTCCTATCTAATATACACCAAATATCCAATTCCTTTATTACTACACGCGTGTATTTGTATGTGTTTAGGTGCGTGAGTGTGTTTAACTCTACCACCACCACCACCACACACACTCAACCATATATATATATATATATTACATACTCAAGATGATGTACAACAGAGAATCGACAGACTATTAAACATTTTACTATATATTTCACCTACTAAAACCCCAAAAAGGTAATTACCACTTGCTCTGCTCTATATGTACTGTACTGCTGTTATTTCCTCTTTCTTATTTCCAAGAGGAAGGGTGCATTTATACCTGTCCATTCAATCTTGTGGCCTATCACTCATGTATCCTTCCCTGAAACTGATAGGAAATGATTAAAACTTTATTCTGGTGGCATATGACTTTATTCATAGTCTCCAGCAGAGACTCCCAGCCATGCTCACTCATACTTATTATTACGCTTCTGCTTCTTTTTGCTTTTTTTTTCTCTTTTGCATAATAAAACTACTTTACAAGTTGTCCAAAGAACTACTATAATCATCTTCTTCTTCTTCTACAGAGAAAAGCAGGTCAAACATGCCTTGAGCCATTTTACTAACTTTTTTCTCCCTATAATCTAAAAGCATAATATTATTTATTATGCTGTGTGTAGGAATTTTGTATAACGACGATGTACTCTGCTCTGCTCCAGTAATTAACCTAAAAGTATATTAAGCATAAAAATTTTGTGGTCTTCAAGTTTGACATGATTGAATTGATAGGAGCAGGTGTGTGATCCACATAAAAATAAACGGGGGAGGACTATAGTATTTTTCGGAGTATTTTTCGCGTGTTATACGAGCATAAATGTCAATTTGTAGTCAAGGCTCCATTTTCTGTATGTTTCACATAAACATAGGCAATAAGAAACAATTTGAAGGAAAGTTAAAAATCCGTGGCTCTTATAGCCTTTTAAACTACATGCATGTATAAATACCTTGCACGCATCTTATTAGTGCATCTATTTTACACTTTTGTTATTATTATTGTAAGTGTTACGCACACAGCTACCTATACAGTTATGCATTGTAGTAGTTGTTACCATTATGTAATATATTATACAACATAGGTATATAAATTCCCTTTTTCATGTTAACCACACAGAGCACCCAATTTGCCAATATGCTAACCATTTTGTATTACCCATGCGTAATAATAATAATAATGTACAATACACTTTTTGTGGAAGTATGTATGTAAGAATAGGGCATCAAAAAGAAAAAGAAAGAAGGAACGCCTCGCTAAACCATTACAATTTTCACTCTCCCTCTCTTCTCCCAACTTTCTTCTCTTTTTGACTTGACTTCTTCTCGTTTGCACTTGAACAGTTACTTAATTCTTTCTCTCTTTTTTTTCTTCTTCTTCTGGTTTCCCCCTCTCCTCCCTCCACTGCTTCTACTTACTTTTACTCCTGCTTGGATTCTTGTACAAATGGAATCCCAAAGTCCTTTTCTTCATTTCCTCATTATTGTCGTTCTTGATTTCAGCATTAAAAGTAGGGAACCTTAATGAGGAAGCTAATGCCACCACCATCATCATCATTGCTACCCGTGTATTGTAGTTGCACTTACTTCAACTATTACAAAATGCCAACATAGGAGAAGTGCTAGTCGTCGTAGCGTGTTTGATGTAGAAGAAAAAAAGTGTGAGTGTAAGTTTCCTTCCTTCCTTCCTTTTTCTCACTTGCTTTATTTTATTTTTTGTTCAAAAGACCATCATGCTCACCATTGCCACCAACCACCACCACCTCCACCACAGAGCTACCAGTACCTACTACCTCCTTTTCTCTTTTTTTGATAATTCAAAAAGAATCAAAGTTGAGTCTTTCTCTCTCTCTCTCCATCTATTACTCAACCGAAAGAATTCTCATAAGTAATAATATCAATAGTTACATTGCTTTTACTACTACTACTACTACTACAACTAGTTAGTTCAACATCAATTCACTTATTCAACTTAACTTACACACTTGATACTCATTCTCTTTTTCCTTTTTTTTTGCTCCCTCTTCTTCTTGGTTTCTTTCTCTGATTTTTCGTTCCCCTCGACACCATTTCTTCTCATAACAATTTTTCCTCTTGTGACACGTTACATTTATTTTTGTCTAGAAATGCCCTCTCTCTTTTTTCTTTTTTACTCTTTTAATGGTTTCCAACTCCTTTGTTCTTCTCTTCTCCCTCACACACTTCCCTTCTCAAACTTTTTTTATTTGCCGACTTATTATTCGGCTTCGGCTATGTGTATATCTTAACAACCACGGAAAGCAATCTTTTCCAGGATAAAAGCAATCATGCAAATTATGCAATATCATCCAATCAAAGATATTCACTTTTCTTGCAAACTATGTATCAATAATTTCTTGCAAAATGCAGCTCAGCAGCAGCAGCATCATCATCCTGGCCTAAAAACCAAGTTAAGATGCATGTAAAAGTAGCATAAAAAAAGCAAAGCTGTGCTCCTATTTTCTTTTATCTTCTTCTTTGTCAATGCTCTTTCTTTCACTACTTTTTCTACTTCTTTTGGCAAATTTATGAAAATGACTTGGAAAGACGAGAAAGAAAATTTGGAGTAAAAAAGATGGGTGCTGTCTTTTGAAAAAAAAGGTGGTTTGTTCGGAGTAACCATTAAAGAATTTTATCTTTTACTAAAAAAAAAGTATGTTAAGATGAAAGTGTATTGCCTTTTTTGTGCTATTAAACTGATGGAATTACAGTCAAGTGTGTGTAAAGCTTTAAAATGGATGCCAGTCCAGGTCAGGTCCAGAGGAAGCAGAAGTCTCCAGTTTCATGGAACAACTGGTTCTGGTCTAGTGTGACTCTGGTGAGTAGTAGGTTGTTACGTGTGTGTGTGTGTATGTGTGCAAAGTAATAGTAGTAAAAAGACGTTTTATGCTGCTCAAAAGACATTGATGGTGTACGTAAAAATTTCACATACTCCCCAGCAATCCCCTTTAATAAATTTTGGAGCGAGCATGCATGCAGCAAGATTTTTTTTGCGAAGCAATTTATGCATGTGCAAGAACCATGGCTTGATGATGAATGGACCCACATATACTCCACTTCTTGTTCCTTCCTTTTTTCTGTCCATATAATAGGTATATATAATATATATTTTTTTAGCCCACTTGATCGTCTTATTCTACTCCTTCACACATATTACGACTATATACTACCACCCATGCCACCACCACCACCACCACCACCTCCGCTGGCTGCTGCTGTTTTCATTGCTTTCTCGTCTCCGTGTACCATGTTTCTTGGCTAACTATTTGTCATTTTTATGGAATCATGTGTCGTTTCTTGAGTTTTAATCTTTTGGATATTGCTCAGCAGATTCCGGTGAAGGACCTCTCTTCGCCACTGGAATTCCTGGTAAAAAAAAGAAGAGTTTTTTTAAGAAAAAAAAGCAGTTGGGTACTCACATGTGAACAAGTGTCCACTATGTGAGAAAAGATAACTCTTTATTTTCTAAGTTCTACACAAAAAAAACATTAAAAATAGGAGCTACATAATATAAGCTCTTCCAACAACAACAGAACAAAGCGTAAAAGGCAATCGAATAGATAGAGTAGTAGTAGTAGCAAAGTAATGTGTATTAAAAGACAAGGGCATCGTGCATCTTACATGCTTAAATTATTTCAAAGGTAGGCCCAAACATACATAAATTGGTAGACTGATCACCACTTTACCAGCACCAAAAAAAATGTACGCGCAGTATTCTCAGACTACACACAGAAGATTGGAACAATATATCTATTTTAATTAAATGGGAAATCTTTTACCGATCTTAAAAAATGGCCGTTGAATTCTCTAGAGTTGAATTTTCTTATACATCTACTATATGCCACGGATGCATTCAATGGAAACAAAGTTGTGACTGTAAGTCCTTTCTCCTCCCCCGCATTAATTTTTGTAAGTTGGTCAACTTTACGAAAAATAAGGAGGCTGTAGAAGTAGTAGTAGTAGTAGTAGTAGGAGCACAGAAGGCGTCAAATGAACGGCTTTTGGGAAATATAGTTTTATCATCGGAATCGCGATGAAACTAGGGATAAAGCCGAACAACTTGGGTTGAATAAATGAAAAAAATGGCTCAAACACTTGTAATTTTTATTAACATCTATGGGAAATTTAGTACCCACTTCTAATCTCATCTCATTGCAAGGCCACTAATCATCACTAATGATAATCATAATGGAGACTCATAAGAAATATTTAGGTATGTACATTTATTCATTATAAATACTCATCATTTAATCGTTAATGTTTTTCACGTTTAAAAAATGCGGCTCAAATTGTTGTTATTTTTATCCAAGCAATTCCACGAATAACTCATCATTGAACTGTACGATAATGCTCACAACAATTAGTTCTTATCATTATTGCTTTTGCACACCGACATTTTCACTGCCGAGGGTCAATTCCCCTGGGGGTCAAAGTCTATTCAAGTTGTTAGGATTCAGAATTCCTGACTCATGACTACACATTCTCACAATTATTTCAAACACTAGCAATTACGATTTTTATAACTTTTTCAATGAGGATGTCTTATTCTACCCACCGACCTACATTATCCTCTCACCATTGGTCAATGGGTCAAAAGCCAAGCCGTTTATATCCTTCTGCGCCTGGTAATTCTACTTTTGGGATTCTTCATTAACACGTTGGACCATGACAGGGCAGGAAACAACCATCAAATTACTTGGTAAACTGAACGTGCATTCATTCAAGTTCAATGGCGATTGTTAATAATATGAAATGGTGAATATAATACAAGAAATTACATTTGGTATGAAGAAGGTGGAAGTGTATTTTAAATGCTATGCTTATTACTATAGTACCAAGCAAATTTTATTCTCATTTACTAACAGCCGTACATACATTACTTATATATGCACAAATGTGGAAGTTACATGTTCAGCGTATATTTAGAATAGTTTAGATCGTATACGTAAACAGGATTTGTGGCATCACCACCACTAGACCACGAGATGATGTATCCGTAAAAAGGCGTTTAAGTTGTTCATTTGTAATTCATTCAATTTGTAAGTCAGTGTGTAAAGGGGGCAAAGAAATTAATGACGGCATACAGAAAACAGCGCTGAAAACTGACGAATATATGTACCAAGTTTGGTCCAAATCCGATGAAATATGTGGTCAGGAGAGCGCGGACATACATGGTACGTACGCAAATGTATACGCCCAACAGATTGATCTCCATTCTTATAACTGATCGTTATACGATACTTAAAAATGAGAATTGATTTATTTTACGTTGTCAACTGTGTTCTCCCTACAAGAAAAAGACATTTTTTCCTTTGCCACCATTTGCTCAGGCGTTTGAATCAAATAATGAGAATGAGGTGCACAAAGCGATCCATTCACATTCATATCATGCAACCATTTTTTGCATTTAAATTTTATTAAACTTTGAAAAATTAGTACCAACAAAGAGCGCGGTTTTGTAACTTTCAAAGTAAGCAATAATTGCAAGTGGATGAGAGGAAAGTTTCATCGGACATGATCAAAGCGTAGCAGCTCCGTCCGACGATTGTGTATTTTTTGCTGATCCGATAATCATATTCGTTCAGTGACAACTTTCAGTTGCAGTTCAAAACGATGCATTTCCATGTACCAATATTTATATAAATATGAATCTATTACTTTATATACCCAATTTGTAGTAATTTGGATTATCCGTTTTCAAGTTATCGTGCGGATGGACATACACACATGCAGACAAACATCGCAAAAAGAATACTAGCTGATACTCAGCCACGTAATAATATGATACACAACAGTAATGATTAGCCGTACAAGGCAATGTGTGTTATCATTTCGTCAAAAAGCTGTAAAATTGTATTTATTGTGACCAGATAAATGTCATAATCATCATATCAATCAATTATCAATGGATCGCTTATACAAGCATTGCTAGTTATGGAAATTAGGGGGAACAGCGCTTTCATCGTAATCATTAAATCGCGCAATTATTTCATCACTAATAATTCATCGCGTAACTGTTTTATCGCAATCAATTCACCCGAATCATTTCATCGTCATCATCCTCGCATTCTGTCATGGGTCACAGTTTAAAGTTTACACTTCATAAATAAAAAATGCGGATTAATTTTGTTCGTCCTGCGCAATGGGAAGGTAGAAAAAGTCGGCAGTAAAGGGATTAGAAACTAAGAATAACTAATTATTAAAATGCAGTGTTTTTTAAAATTAAATTTAAATACATCAGAAATTTTGAACTAATTTTATACGACAATTTGCAATGTTGTTGTATTTCGACATGTAGAATCCATATTCAGTGCAACCGGATGTCCATATATAATAGAATTCCTACAAATTAAATAAAAAAATCAACTTCCGGTCGAACTTTTGACCTCATCTGAGAACATACAGAAGTGAACAAGGTGTCATTCGAGCGCTCGTGTCCCATCCTGAAATCATTAGGCAATCCAATGGTGGCAGTAAAATAATGGCGATAAAATTATAGCAATGAAGTGATTACGTGATGAAATGACTTCGCAATGAAGGGATGACGATTAAATGATTGTGCGATGAAAAGATTGCGATGAAAGATTCGCGATGAAATGATGGCGATAAATATTCCGGGATTCGGAGATTAGCGATAGATGATAGTAAGCATATTTAAGTTGAACAGTTGTAAGTGCCATGTTCTGCATAAGAGCTTGTCTTAGTGCCCACGGAACGGTTGCTACATAACTTCCTGTAATATGTATATCACTGTATGCTGTATATTACACAACAAGAACAGAACATATCTGTTTAAATATTGAGCTGGTTTAAGAAAAATATTCTTTAAAAAAATACAGGCAAATAAAGAAAAAGATTCTCTAAAATACAAAAAAAGGTGCAAATACGCTTGTATTTATTTTAATTAGAAAATACTAATATGGCTGGCTGTAAACAGGTATATTTTTTTTCATTTCAAAAGAAGCATATAACAACATCCATACTTGAATGCACAATGGTATGTCATTTCATATGAATGAGTCTTGCTCTTGTTAAAAACTCAAAATGAGCTGCCTCAACTTTTTAGTGTGGACTATGCATGCATGTACACAGGCAATTGGCTTAGTTTTTAAATTTTGTTTACGCATTTTTATGTAAATAACTTTCAATCTTCTTCGGCAAAATTAATCGCAGGTTTTGCATAATTGCTAGGACTGTACAGCAGTAGACACTTCGTGAACAGAAACGTCGTCGTCGAGTCGAGCATTAGCATTATTATCACAATCATGATGAATCATGATTATCATGTACCAGCACATCATGTCATCTGTCAGACCAGGTAAGGGGGTCATCCTCCGGGGGTAGGGGAAACAAATAAGTTATGTATGCATATCAATATGCACATATGATACATGTACATATTAGCAATCGGACATCCTGATTATGACTCGTAATCAGGATGTCCGATATTACTTAATGTTATCTATGGAATATATGTCAAACGCAAAACATTTGATAAGTCTACGCAAAAAAACCATGACCACCGCGGCAAGTGATCCAGAACAAAATTAACATCGAATTCCATATTAATTTAATTTAGTGCATTATCCTAAAAACACCAAAACAAAATTACAGATACCAAAACTAGTGGTAGCGAAGGAGATCTTTGTGTAGAGCGTTGCACAATTGTTCCCTCAAACTATACAGTAAAAAAATCTACTCTCAATTTAATTGGTTACCTATTAAACATTAATAACATTCATAACACACCTAATTGGATTTAATTGTAGCTAAATAGTTAATTTTCAGTGAATCACTCGACTTGTTTGAAATGGAAATTGTAGGGAATATGAGGTTCTAAATGGAAGCCTGTCTACTCTTTTTGTTCCCGTAATTTTATGCATGATGCACAAAGTCAAATTTGGACTTGCTGAAACGGTTAAAAATATATGCTTTTACACTTCGGTTCTTATTGGTATGGTTGTTACCGCTTCCTCTTGGTCTTCAGATTCATCCAGATTCATCGCCTATGGGTACGCTCAGATCCTACGAAAAATTGTGTCGTGAAATGCTAGGGAATGGTGTACTGCTTGCAAATAAAAAAATGCAACTTGTGGAAAAGATTGTGCGAATTAAAACAACAAAAACTTGCATGTAAAAATAATGACAGCTACAAAAACACACAAAAAATTAGGACTAGAAAAGGTGAGCTGTGTTTATTCTAAAGGGAAATTTACGAATGCCGATCTTGTCATCATCATTCCAGCTTCATCACCACACACATATATCTCTCTTCCCATATAGCATGCACACATATCATCATTATCCCATTTCTTTTGAGGGACTAAAAATACATAGACAGTCTCAGAATATTCTAATTAGCCGTATTGATGATGATGATTCCGTGAACCATGCATACTGGACTGTAAAGGCTAGACTGTTATTTGGTTTGGGAACCGCAGCTTGCTACAAAATGTAAAAATATACCTTGTATAGTATAACTTTTTCCGTTGTGTCATGAGTCATATGCCATGCACCAGTTGATGATCGATGGTCGCTTTTATGATGATGGATATGTAATTTAGGCAAAGCAATTTTAATTTAGCTCAATTTACCGTATACTACATTCGCTTACTCGTACTACATTAATTTGTAAATGCATTTTAGATTACAAGATTAGTGTGGTGCAGTTTTTAAACAACTCCCGGTTTTACAGAATGATTACAAATAAGGCTAATTAATGAGCAGAGAAGAAGCATACGGAGTAGCAGGTACTATTATTCTGCACAACTTTATATCATCGATGATTAAAATTAAAACCAAATCTTTTCGAATATGAAATGAATATAGTTTTTATGATTATTATTATTATCATGCAGCTACGTTAGGTATAATAATAATATACGCTACAATGACACCATGACACGTTTAGATAACTTTTCTGTGTTGTGATGCGGATTGCGAACGTGGACTTGGTGACTTGACAAAAAAGAGTATAAGTCAAACACCATCATCATATCATCGGCTTCGTTTGGACGGACGACGGCAGACAGTTTACATAATTTCTCGCTCCTCGTTTCTTCTTTGTTGCATGATGAAAACAAAACGTGCAGATATGTGATGGCTAACATATTATCTCAGATATGATATCTCAGATATCTCAGAAACCTATGCACCCCTATTTGAACGAACGTATATGCATTTAATTTCATCATCCCGATAATTATACTACTACACTGTTAGTAATACCATTGACCATGCACCGAGAAAAAACATATAGTGACCTTGAAAAGTGTTATGCTAGCTTGTGGTATTGTGTCCTTGTTCACCATATACATAGATCGATACACATGGATAGATCAACTCCATACTCCACACATATGATGATGATCGTTGTTGTGAGCGAGCAGTGCACAAAATACACACACGTTTGCTTAGTATTCGCCTGCAATTGTGTACGACGGACAGGACTCAGCATTCACAGTCGGACAATATAATAGTGGAACCGGAATAATGAACAGTCAAACTCTAATAAATAATATTATTATTATTGTAGTTTGAATACTTAGGCATATAAAAAACATGATAGCTGAAACCGTGAAATAAAAGATATACTAAAAATTAACAAGTGTGCTTAGAGTTGGAAGGTGCTGCTGCTAATGCTATAAAAAACATCAATCATCAAACACTTGACTGAGCTATATAACTCGTCTCTCTGAGAACGCTCTCATATCCATCATATCATCATTTAATATGTGAGCACACGTCATCATAAATAATACAGTGAAGGTCGTGTTAGCAATTCGCACGATAAACAATACATGACTGTCAATTTTTGGAATTTCATCATTTGCTTTTATTATTGCGGGTTGATGTGGTAGTGTAGGTGTGTGAATGCTGAGAAAGTTCCAGAGGATTTTGAGGATATCAAAACAAATAGATAAAAACAGAGTGCAAGAGCGGTAGCCAGTGTCAGTGTGTGAGATTAGCAAGCAGGGTAACATTGTGAGTGTACAAATTCCAGCTACTTAAGAAGACGCAACCGGAAAAAACATATTTTCACTTTTGTTAATAATTAACAGTTTTGTATTTAAAAAATATAAAAAATGGACTTCCTTTTTGGTGGATCTGCCCTTAATGCCGGCAATCATGCGGTGGCACTCTTCCTACCAAAAATGTATGGACCAGTTGTCCTTGTGGCAGTGGCATCCATATTTTTAGTGATGTGGATGGGATTCCAGGTGAAAATTACCAAAATTTTAAATATTATGCATCCATTCCCAAATGAAGTAAATGTTTTGTAACTACTGATAAACTTTGTATTTCCAGGTGGGAAAAGCACGTAAAGTTCATAACGTTCAGTATCCAACCATGTATGCGACGAATAACGACAAGTTTAACTGTGTCCAACGGTAAATAAGTATATGAAATAATAATAATAGTTGGTTTAATAATTTGCGTCAACTTTCCACATCTAATGAAATTGCTAATAAAATAACTGTTTCTTGATATCTTTGTATCTTTGTTGTAGCGCCCACCAGAATACCTTGGAAGGATACAGTACGTTCCTTCTGCTCTTGCTGATTGGCGGCTTGGAAATGCCTGTTCTTTCAGCTGTGGCTGGAGTCATCTGGATTGCTGGCAAGGTCGCGTATGCCCAAGGATACTACACTGGAGATCCAAAGAACAGGTAAATACTACAATAAAATTACATCACAACAATTATGAATTATTTTGAAACGTTTAAATGAAAGTTTCTGTGTACTAAAGTATCATAATTTATGTTTTTAATCAAATTCCAGGCAACGAGGAGCCTACTCATACATTGGCCTCCTCACTTTACTTATTGCAACACTCAAGTTCGCGATTAGATTGACTTTTTAAGAAGCCTATAAATATATTGTGTTTAGCTAAACCTTGTAAATTGAACAAATATAAGTATTAGTAAATGCGGCAAATACATACCTACCTGGTAACTTATAAACTTGTGAGTGGATTATTCAATTTTAAGAACCAATGTGTTACATAAATCGGTTTGAAATTTTCGGAAGCCCCCGTCACAATACTCATCTCGAAGGTTTAAAAATAAATGTAAGAGAAACCATACTCCGGAGTCCATTAGCGTTATAAACCAGCAATTTTTATGAATAAAGTCATATACCACCTATTGGCAAAGACACCAAGCATCCAAGCAAGCGGTGAAAGGTTTGGAACCGGAAACTGGTTTGACATTTCTGCAAAAGTTGGCGCCTCGAGTTGCATACTACTGTACACACGTACCACTTTGTTTACTACTCTTGGTAATGTTGGAAACCCTTTGTGGGTATTGACAGTGAGCTTCTTTCTGACTTTGTGTGTTCAATTCATTAAAAAAGAAATGATGGAAGGAAGGAAACGTGACCTCATGCATACCCTCATTATCATTATTATCATGTTCATATCAAAATACGAAATCATGGTAGGGCATGTCATTTATTAGCATAAGATTTATTTATTACAAATAATGCATAACTGTTCACTAAACAAATTTAATAGAAGCATCAACTGCACTACAAACTACATGGTGGTACTTATTTTTTGGGGTTCATTGGAAAATCTTCCTTTTCCGGCGACTATTAATATTTCACTTATCATTTCACTTAACAAAGGTAAGCCCCCAAAAAGTAATACTTAAATAACTGATGCAATCAGCTAGTATTGACTTTGGCATGTTTGTCTGTCTGCCTGTGTGTGAGCACGATAACTTCAAAACGGCTTATCCAAATTACTACAAATCGGGCATACAAGCATTAGAGGGCTTAGCCTAAAAGCCAATCGATTTTCAGCCCGACATCTCCAAATTGGAGGGAGTTATGGAGGAAACCGGATTTTTTACCTATTTATATAACCCAACATCAAAATAACCTCTTTTTTAAACTTTGCAGCATATTATATGTAGGTTGGCCCATTAGCTGCATATTTACAGTAGTTCTTACAGCTTTATTGACATTTTGCGATGCAATATGATATTGAGATCGTTGTCCGTCCGTCCGCTCTCTCCTGCCCACGCGAACACCGTTGCCCAGTGGGCCAAAATTTAGTACACAGGTAACTTAGGGGTAAGGGAAGATCGAAAAATGCTTTAACGCGACGTAACATGTGGAAGACATATGAGCATACGTCAAAAAGAAAACACTGAAGGTAGTGATCGCAATCACACGATAAACAATACATATGACTGTCATTTTTTTGAATTACATTTTATACATTGCTTGCTTGTTGCACATCACACTATTCACACTACACCAACAAGCAATAAACATCAACATATAGGTAATATATCTGTAGTTCTTGACGTTGTTGTAGGTGTGTGAATGCAGAAAAAGTTTCAGAAAATTTTAATGATACCAAAACAAACAGATAAAAACAGTGCGAGAGTGATAGTCAGTGGCCGAGTGAGAGTGAGATTAGCAAACAGGATGACATTATTGTTGGTGCACAAATCCCAGCAATTAAAAAACAACAAAAAAATCAATTCACTTTTTGCAAATAATTAACAGTTTTGTACTAAAAAACATTTAAAAAATGGATTTCATTTTTGGTGTATCAGCCCTTAATCCGGGTAGCCATGCTGTGGCACTGTTCTTACCAAAAATGTATGGACTAGTGATCCTTGTGGCAGTAGCATCCATATTTTTATTCATATGGATGGGGATTGAGGTAAAATAAGATTGCCAAAAAATTCTTAATATTATCCTCCCCCGTGTGTCCAAATGAAGTAAATGTTTTTGTTAAATATATAAGTTTTGTATTTCCAGGTGGAAAAAGCACGTAAAGTTCACAACGTTCCATATCCAAACATGTATGCAACAAATAATGACATGTTCAACTGTGTCCAACGGTAAATAAGTATATGAAATGATAATACAAATAATTGGTTAAATAGTGTGCGTCAACTTCTCACAAATCTAAAGGAATTGCTAATAACTGTTTTGATATATTTGTTGTAGCGCCCATCAAAGTACCTTGGAAGGATACAGTACGTTCCTTCTGCTCTTGCTGATTGGTGGCTTGGAAATGCCTGTTCTTTCAGCTGTGGCTGGAATCATTTGGATTGCTAGCAAGGTAGCTTATGCCTTTGGCTACTACACTGGAGATCCAAAAAACAGGTAATAAACAAAATCACATCACAACAATTATGAATAATTCCGAACGTTTAAATAAAAGTTTTTGTGTACTAAAATATCAATTATAATTATATTTAAAATCTAATTCCAGGCGACGAGGAGCAGGCTCATACATTAGTCTCATCATTTTACTTATTGCTACACTCAAGTTCGCGATTAGATTGACTTTTTGAGAATGCCTATATGTATGCTTGTAAATTGAACAAATATAAGTGAATGCAGCAAATACATTGTGTCTGTGTTTAGCATCCTCAAAGGAGCCTCGATATAGGAGGATATATATCCGTAGCGGCCGCTCTCGTATTTATATTTGTTATACCTGGTAACTTATAAACTTGTGAGTGGATTATTCAATTTTAAGAACCAATGTATTACATAAATCGGTTTGAAATTTTCGGAAGCCCCCGTCACAATACTCATCTCGAAGGTTTAAAAATAAATGTAAGAAAAACCATGCTATGGACTCCGTTGTCGCAATTTATTAAAGTCATATACCACCTACTGGCAACGAAACCAAGCATCCAAGCAGTGAAAGCTGGAACCGGAAACTGGTGTGACATTTCTACGAAAGTTGGCGCCGCAAGTTACAAAATATATGCATATGTGGATATAATACACTGCACGGACCACTTTGTTTACTACTATTAGATGTAAGCATTTTGGATACTGAATACTGACCCCCTGAGCTTCTTTCTTATTTCATTCGAATTCAATTCTGTAAAAAAGAAATGATGGAAGATGGAAAACGTGACCTCATTCATACCCTCATTATCATTATTATTATCATGTTCATAACAAACCACGAATGGAATGGAAAAAATCATGATGTGACATGTCATTTATTAGCATAAGATTTATTTTTAGACTATAAATTTAAGTTAACAAATAATTCATAACTGTTCACTAAACAAATATAATAGAAGCAGCTGCACTTATAGTTTTGTGTTCATTGGGAAATCTTCTCTGGG
Source organism: Zhuqinia jingwanae (assembly GCA_027744095.1). Taxonomy (NCBI): domain Eukaryota; kingdom Metazoa; phylum Arthropoda; class Collembola; order Entomobryomorpha; family Paronellidae; genus Zhuqinia; species Zhuqinia jingwanae. The sequence goes on along the minus strand of JAHZNC010005636.1, from coordinate 47,390 downwards.
CGGCGGCTCATCATCGAAATAGTACATAAAGGATGTCCAGTAAATGGTATTGATGATCGCAAAGGACAGTGGGAAAATTTTTCTCGAGTAGATGTCGACCTGCGAGAATTTATTCCCAGGTTTCTTGGGTAGCGCCCAGGGATCTTTGAATTGTCTGTAGAACCACCAGCCCACCTCTCTCACCACCTTGACCAAAATGAACTCTTTAACTTGGTTCTGTTGATCCATTTGCTCTTGCCCCTCCACCAGTTCTGGAGGGGGTTTTTTCTTGGTTGCCTTGGCAGCCACGTCTTTAGTCATTTTGTCGAGAAAGTTTATGGCCGCATACTCCACCATCGAGGCGAAAACAAAAGAGAAGCAGATGATAACAAACCAGTCCAGAGCGGTGGCATAGGATGTGCGTGGCATCTGAGATCGGCCACCAAAGCCAAGAGTTGTCATGGAGAGCACCGTTGTGACACCTGAGAATTCACGCAGATAAAAAAAAGGATAAGATTCGTAAGGAATTCATTTCCCTCATGATCCCCAACCATGATCAACATGCATCATTCTTATCTTGAAAAGTACAAATTGTCATTTTGTTCTTATTTTTGGTCGAGATTTGTGGCGTCGCCTGACATTCTTCCACTTACCCAGAGATACCCTGGCCGGTACGGCTTGAGGATCAATCCAGAAAGAGACCCAGGAGCAGCTGACAATCAACGTACAAGGAACATAGACTTGAAGCATAAAATAGCCGGTGTGCCGTTGCAAATGGAAGTGAACAGCGACAACGGAAAAGTTATCTGTTAAAGTTAACACCAGAAGACAAAAATAAAATAAAAGAGAAATAAGAAAGGGAGCACAGCAATAAAGTGGAATTAAACAAGAGATAAATCAAATGAACACCATTGTGCTATACAGCACACATCTTCAGACTTTGGCTTTGTCAGACTTTGTGTACTACTCTAAACCCTCTGTCTGTACTATCATCATCATCATCACCATGCTCAAATCCACCACACCACATTTGCAATTTAAAAAACAACAAAAAATACACATCTATTTTTTTTTTCACGGGATTCCATTCCCCAATTACTGGCTCATAAATTACGGAAGAACCGACACTAAATATTTTTTGTTTGTGACGGACGGACCATGAGTCATCGTCATCATCATTCCTCCTAGTTTCTTTTATTATTATTCTATTTTTTAAACACTACCGCCACCACTTGAAAAATAACATCAAAGTAATATTATTCATTCATTCATTCATTCAGTCAGCTTGTTTGTTTCACTGTCTCCTCATTTTTTTCGCTTTGCAAAAGTGTTCAAACATTTCACTATAGTTATTATTATTAAAATTCAAATCCCATTTAACTCATTTCCTCCTCCCTCTCCCTCCTTCTCTCTCCCTCCTTCTCTCAAGTCTCAAGACTTTGTGTACCTATGTGCTTTTTTTAACGAGCATCAAAGAGTTGCGAGAAATAAATTACCTCTGCTGATCCTTTGTGGCTTTATTTATTTATGTATGTATTTATGTGTCTGTTCACGATATTACATAGAGCCTAAATATCAACTCAGATTTATTTCTGCAGCGTCAAAATTGCTCAAAAATTAATATTTCAGAACAAGAGCAGAATAAGAGTAAAAAATATTTCTACCCCTTCAAAATTACTCAAAAAATTAATATTTTAGAAATACGATATGAGTTATTGATGCTCGTATATTACATCTTACTAGAAGGTTTATTATACATATTATATCATCATCTAATTTCATCCAAGTCAAGTATTCCGTTAAATATTAAATCAAACAGATGTTGTGCTCTCTCATCATCATGTCATGTTGCTACTCCACGCATAACTTTTACAGCATGCCATTTAACAAGATTGTATTTTTTGTTAGCCCGTTTCTGACAAATAATAATAACAAGACGAAGGGAAGAAGAAGAAGAAGAGAAAAAAACCCAATTCCATTCAACATATTTTTCGCACATTTCTTTCATTCCCATTTCATCCCCACCCGGACCCGACCCCTAACTTGTTTGAAATCCACATTCTCTACAAAAATATGTTGTTTCTCGCTAATATAATTTTGCTATTATATTATTATTATTTTAGATGCGTATATATTGTATGCATATAAAATGCTCTTGTGTGTGTGGAAGAGAAGCCGCATTACATTGTTGAAATTATCAGCAAGAAAAACAACATTTTCATGTCAGTTGAGCATTTTGAAAATTTTCTCTCGTAGGATGACAGACATCATGTCTCCTTAAGAAAGGATGTTTTCTTTTTTTAAATAAAAACTATAATAATAATAATAATAATAATAAGATATAGTAGTAGTTTAGTTTAGTTTTGCAAGTGTGTGGTGGCAGAAACCACCAAGTTACATGTTGCATGCCAGAAAAAAAAGGAATGAGCAAAACTGCTAATTGCATCTACAGTAGAAAAAGGCTTAGTGTTTATTGTGCGATGGAGCCAAAACGACAAAAAATAAAATAAAAGTAGATTAATTATTATTATTTTGAATGGAGGCAGGAGTAAAAATATATTCTAGGCACATATATACATAATACTTACTACATCTATGCATATTTATTCTCTCACATGGTTTTAGAGAGACACATAATGAAAAAAGATGTAACATTCTTATAGTAGTAGTTGTAGTCGTCGTTCTTTAAATAAATTTAGTTTTTTTTTTGCAGTGGCATATATTTTTTTGGGTTTTAAATAAGATACATACCTCGTCTACTGGAGAGTCGTATCACTTCACTAACTTTGATATCTTTCAAGTCATACTGCGCCAGGTTGACACCCTCTTCCTTTCCCACCGGAGGATTGCCTGATTTGGCCCATGCGTAAAGCACGTCGTTGTTACTGTAGCCGTCTGTGGGTGTGTGAGATTGTGTTAAAGCATCGTTATTTTGATGGCGATATGGTGACGTTTTTTTTTTTGGTTGTGGCACGGATAAACAGGTTGATTTTTGATGTACATAAAGTAAAAAAAAATAAATAGAGAGAGAGATATGTGTATTTATTTTTTATACATACGAACATATATATAATAATTTTTTAAAAAGTCACCATTAATCTTAATTCAATTCTCTGTGAAAATAAAATGGAGCGAGAGAGAGAAAACAAAAACACAAAAGCTTTTTTTAACGGTTTGCTGTGGATCATGTAAAAAAGGTTAAACATACACACAAAATAAAAATAGTAGTGATAGAATTATGCAAAGTGTGTGTGTGTGTGTGTGTGCAATAGTTATTTACATTTATACTAATAATAAAAAAGTATGTATTAAAATTTCTTATGCCTGCGTACAGCTTCCAATCTCAAGAGGACAAGCTTGGGAATCCAAAGGAAACTTGCGGAGATGCATAGGGCAGCTGGCTTTTATTGTCAACCTAAAAAAAGGTGCAAGTCAAGATGATAGTCAATTGACACGAACAAAAGTGTAAACAAGTTTTTAATGGAATTATAGGTACATAAATATTATGAATATATGGGTACGCGTCATGATATCGTGTTGAAATGTGTATAATGAAATGATGGTCGTGTAGAGGACTGGATTTGGGGGGAGGAGGAGGACAGGATATTTTTTGGATTTTTTTTATTAGATAACCTCATGGAGTAGGTGAGGAGACCATCTTGTCTCAATCGAAGAAATTTGTTGGGCACGGTGATGCTGTGCAAGTAGGATTTTTTCCCGTTGACAAAGTAAGTGTCCGGCTTCCAAACCTTGTCCAGGAACAACCAATTCATGGAAAATTCGGAAAGGCCTGTCGTGCTTGAATTGAATTTGAGTCGATTGTCTACCCACATTTGTCGAAAGTAACAGTCCATTGAGTACACCTACGCAATATATATACAGAAATTAATTAATTCATGAGAAACTCAAAAATTACAAGAAAAGGATGCTATAATAAAAGAGTATAAAGAAATGTTTGATGAGACGTAATGGAATGCCTGAAACGAGCAAGAAAAGAGGCGTGATGGATGGAGGACAAAACGAGAAAAGGAGCTGTGTTTAGGTTGTTTGTTATCCAAGTTTATGTATTCAGACTTGTTTGAAATTCTTAAGGATATAAAAAATGGGATATGTATACTATATGGCGATAACGAAGGATAATATATGAGTTTACGGTAGTTATTGATGTTCGTGATAAGTTGTTACAAGGGAGCATTCATCATGTATAAATAGCAAGAAGGTGCACTTTCGAATGGGAATGATTTTATGTGTAGCCGCAGTAATTTTTGTTTTTTGGGAACAAAATCCGTGTATAGGTACATACATGAATGCATGCTACCATATTACTTAATGTTGCGTGCGCCAGCAGCAGCAGCTGCCAGCCACCAACTATTTTAAACTCCAGGCAAAAGTAACATTTAGTCGGGAAATAAATATGTCGTTGGCACCTAGAATGAAATAATATTTAAAAAAATGCATATGATTATTTCGGAATAGTTACCTCGTCTGTTTCAGAAACGGGTCCTAAACTTTTAATGTACATGTTCACTTCTATCTTGACTGGAGGACCTGTGTACAAAAAAAAACATGGGGGCAAAAATGACGATTAAATCAAATACAAATGGATGCGTTGACTAATAATCCCTTAAAATATTATTGAGCGTGGAAAATTGCTGCTTTTCCAGTTTGCTAACACGACAACTTTAGTTTGTTTAAAAAGTAGAAGTGTATGCATATATGTAATAAAAAGGTTGTATCACTTTTCATCACTTTACATAAATGAATGAGTTATAGAGTGTCATGCATACACAATTTTAGGTGAAAGTTTACGGTTGGCATGATAGCATGTCGAAACCCATTAGAAATCAATAAATCAATCATTTTGTTTTGCACGAAAATAAATCCGAATACAAAATGTCCCCACTCACCCCCAAAATTGGGTCGTATCCTTTTGTCGTATCTGTCCTCTTTGAGTAGCCCATCCAGCAAATTGGTGACATGTTTGGAAAGTTCCTTGTTATACCTAAGCTGCTGAGGATGTACCAACACTACCTGGTAGACGATCCACAGGAAAACCACAGATTCCAAGTGAAAGGCCCACCAACTTCTAAGACAGCTAGTTGATCTCATTGTTTAGATACCTATAAAAAATATATTCACAATATATATTTTTTATGATGTCGCACAATACCCCATGGCTATAACCCCCTTGCTACTCATTTATTAAAATATTAAGCGATGTTTTAAACACCATGGTAATCATTATTGTTGTACTACAACAAACTCTGTTTAATTCGGTTTGATGCAGCACAAAACTTCCTTTTTTTCATATCTCACCCATCTTTTAGTTTCTACAAGACACAATTTGATAGCCGAAATAATGCTTTATTTGTAGTTTCATTTCATATTATGCCATTATTGTAACTTTTGTGAAAATCACGTATTTCATATATGCTCATTTTTCATCAAGTTTCGTTTTTCAGGCAATTAAGAAAAGGCTATCCATCTTATCTCCTCATCTCTACCTAAAAACACATAAAAATGTATTTGTGTACTTTTAAACCATACTTTATTATAGCTTATCTGCATGCTAGATAGGAGATAGATTACCAAGATAACATCATCAACACGATCATTAAACTGAAAAATAAACCTCTCTCTCTCTCTCGGCCTACATTGTTCACGCTTTTACTACGTTGTTGACGACGCCGCATAATAAAAAAAACATCATGTTTATAAATGTAAGTGGGGGTTGCAGTGCAGAGGAGGATGGAGGTTGTTGTTGGTGGTGGTGGTGGTGGTGGTGGTGGGGCACAAAAGCCACTGGGACAGGGTGTCACTCACACAGACAATCTATCTTAAGAAAAAAAAACAACAGAAATATTCACACACACACATTCATAGACACCGAAATGCACTTTGCTCTCCAAAATGGATGATCTGTAAATGGCACGCCCTCTTAACTTTTAAAATTTTGAAGACAAAAATATTTTATCAGGCTTTTGTTTTTTTGATATTTTTTGTATGTTGTATATGTATATACCATTTTGTTATAGTAATATGTACGAGTTGACGAGTAAAGTCGAGCAGGATGTTGATACATTTTTTATTTATTTAAACGCGGTGAACTAATTCTCTACTTTGTATTTATTTAAATAAAATAAAAATAAAAATATATAAAAGATAATCAACAAAACATGATGAGACTGAAGAGAATGAGAAGAAGACGAAGAAGAAGAGGAGGAGAGGAAATAAGGGAAGACCAAAAGGAAGTGGAGATGGGGATGTCGGAGGAAAAAAATAACACGGTTTTATTAGCTGGCTGGCATACAACTATGTCTCGTCATTTAATGATGAGGATGACAATGCCATGTACACGGGGGCATAATAAAGCTACGGATGAGTGCAAATAATAAAATTAGTGCGAGACATAATCTCTTTCGAGTCAATGCAATATATAGGCATACGCAGATATTTATATTCGGGCATACCAAATAAAAATACGGCTACTATAACTACAAATACTACTACTACTCTACTGACTCATTCATTGACAAAGCCCGGGCAACGCCAAGTAGTGATCTCGTTTCCTCATAATTTTCACGAGAGCTAAATATATTAAACCAGAGTTGAAAACTGTCTGTCTGTCTGGCTACATAATAAAATACATGGAGCTGAAGCAATGTCATGTCATAATTTTTGCTTTTTGGCTTTGATTTTTTTTTTAAAGTGAAGGTAAATGTAGAAGAAGAAAATCTGTACAAAGAGCATTCATTTATTCGATTGAAAGAATATGGCAGTGAGGCAGTATATATAGTTTACATAATATAAGCTGAATGAGTGAATGCAAGCGAGCAGGTATACATATATTTGTAGATGAATGAATGTGATGCGATGATGTCATTATTATGCTCCCAATTCGAGAGTTATGGATACATAAGCAGATAATGATATAAAAACGGGGAAATTTAGTGAAGGAACAGGTGCATTCATCCTCAATAGCTCTCCTTCTTCTTCTTTCTACTATACTGCTGGTTTAAGCCCGAGACTCCTATCCGTTGAAAAGGAAAACAAAAAATCCAAATGGTATATACAAATCTTGAACTCTCTTTGGGCTGAAATGGCATGTGAACAAGATTGCATTTCAAATGAGAGGGAGAGCGGAGCTGAAAAGGAGAAGATGATGGGAATATGAGAAGATGAACATGCTAAATGTTATAGTTATTATGTGTCACTGACAAGAGACATACAACGCACACAAACACACACACACACATACACGCATTCCAAAAATCACCAAGAATCTCTACAAAAAAATAAAGTTTGGAAATGGAATGAGAAAAAAGAATGAGAGATATTTATATATTAAGCATGTATTTTTTTTATAGAAAAGGTGAAAAAAACAAGAAGTCTTTTTGTCATTAAGTCATCATCAGATTCTTAAGTGAGTGAAACCAGTAGTTGTTGTGTAGTAGTGCAACATATAAAGTGGCACATGATGGCATGGCACTTAAGTTTACAGAAATACCATAATATTCAATTTACATGCATGTCTACATATATTCATATTATTGAACATAAATATATATATATCTACCTATATATATATATATATATATATATATTTATCTATATTATATCATGTATATATAAATATACGTTACTTGGATAAGTATTCAGAGACACTTTGTTTGTTTTTTTATGCGTGCTTTTAACATCTCGTAAAACTCGTAAAATTATCCTCTCTCTTTTTTATTTTGGATGAGGGTAGCGACATAAGCAACCTAAAGCACACAGCTTTTTAGCTCTATGTATTTACACATTGCTTTGCTAATGAAATTTCACTCCGAAAATATTTTAACTAGGAGGAAAATAAATGGGTTGCTAATCCGCTGTTGTGGAAATGGACGAGATGCTTTCTTGACGGCAAAACAAATAAATAATCGCTCACCCTTCCTCTCCCATCCTCCATAACATATCGATTGACTAAAAAGCCATCAATGTACCCATAATAATATCAGTCATGCACATCATCGCATCATGACAAACATAAATAAACAAAGGCTAATGAGGACGCGATGATCAAATGAAAGTTATGACAAAAAAAATATTAAAAAGAAGAAGAAAAATAGGTCATTTACCTTAAAAAGTCTTTTAAAGCTGAGAACAATTTTTTTTGCTGAAAAAAAAATCACTTTTTTGCAACCGAGAAAAATAAATAAATAAGCACCCGAAAAGTGGGAGGCGGTTGTGGTTGTGAGATACAAATGAGATCGGTTTTATATTTGTATTTATTATTATTTTTTGCGTGTAATCACGTTTCACACATGGTTCAGTCAGTTTTTGTGGAGACGAAGAAGAAAAACACAGACTAAAAAAAATTGTTTTTTTATCTTTGTTTGGAAACCATGGACAAGTAATTCCTCCTACCAGCAAAAAACACTAATAAATCATGCAACTGATGATCATGACAATGGTCCCCATGGTAACTGAATCTATGATAATTATAGATGTAAGAGTCTTTCATGTGGCTACGGGCAACACGTTCCATTTCTTCGAGGACGGCCTTTTTCGTGGCGGCGGCGTGGTCGCTATTTGTCAACATCACACACTCAACCCACAACTTCTTCCCTTTTCGAGTTTAAAAACCCATTTAATAATTGTACCGCACCATCACTTATCACATTAATAACCATGGTAGCAGTAGTAGAAGTAATACTTAATAATAATAGTAATTACAATGATGATAACTGTATTAACTAGTTATAGTGTACAATGTTGACTGCTGGTGTGTTTATGGATGATGATGAGGATAATTAGACTTTTGAGAGTAGATGAAAATCCGCAAGAGAGAGTAAATATTTAATGAGGAGAAACAATGCTCAATAGCAGCGCAGGAGAGATGAGTAAAAAAAAGGAGGAAGACAGTGAATGAGTATAAACTGAAAACTAAACTGGTAAACTAGCACCGCTGCAGTAGCAGCAGCAGCAGCAGCAGTAAAAGCACAGTAGTGTAGTCACTGGCAATGGCAACAACACGTTATCATGTAATATCTTGTGTGTGTCTCTCTCCACCTCTTTTACTCTGCCAAACATGTGCTCCCTCTAAAATATACTTTGTTTCTCTCGTCTTCTTCTTATCTTTACAGTTTTCAAGTAAACTACCACACAAAATGCTGCTGTAGTGTTCTGAATCGTGTTATCGTGATGATGGTAATCAAATCACAGCGGCAGCAGCAGCAGCACCAACAGAATTTGGAGTAGCTGTTGTTGTATCGGTTGGAGTTTTTGGTGGTGTTGGTGTGCGGTTTCTGATGATAAGCAGGGAAAATTGCCAGTAGCTTGTACGCGACCGTATATATTAGAGATGGAGAAGAATTTAAAAAGTCGATGTACTAAGAAGCAATACTAAATGTAGAGCGGAGATAGACAGAGAAAGAGAGAGAGAGAGAGAGAGATGTGCATAATGAGTTTGGTTAAAGGAACAAAGATTCCTTGCCAGATTAAATTATACAAGTTTACTTACATCATCATCAAGCAAGTCAAGTCAACTGTATGGCACTAGATAGGATGATGAAAACTGATTCGGATCTTGTTCGTGTCTTTGGTAATGAGATACAGTTGTTGTTGTTTTGTTATTGCATAGCAAAAATGTTTTTTTCTTCTTCTTGCAGAATAATAATGATAAGCATTACAGCATGTTTGGGAGTACTCCTGTGTCGTCTCACTTTCAAAATGTTGATGATGATGAGACAGACTTGCGAGAGAGATGGTTATCAGTCGTTAGAGGAACAAGTAAAGTACATGACAACAGTAGCTGCTGACATATAACTGCAGCGGTGCTGATCATTGGGATTAGAGTTCCTGTACCGCACCATGCCACAATAATAATAATAATAATAATTTAAATGTTGAATGTTGTAGCATTGGAATCTGGTGGGAGACTTGGACTTGATGATGTTGAGGGAAAGCTAGTAAATCCTCGCGGTTCACTTGGACCCATGCTTTTTCTTTTTTGGAAACTTCCCTTTTCATCAGATCATGATGTATCTTGGCAATGTTTGTCTGTCTGTCCTGTACAAACACAGAATGTAGTATTACCTATGTCACATATTATTATTATTATTTACCAACATGAAACAAAATTAACAAATGTTACCAAACATCCATGGGGGATTTTTTAAAGGGGGATTTCCCGTTACACAAAAAAAGTATGATTTCTCTCTTTCGCAATTTATGTTTATCCGTTACCAGTTTTGGATAGACATAGACCGTCAATAATTAATAAGGAATATGAAAGGAAATGGTGTAACTGCGTTTGAATACCAAACCGAGTGCCTAAAAACTATAGACTTTATTATTAATACTTTTCTTCAACTGATTGTGAGTTAATGATCAAAAAGAGGATCAATGTGTTTTACACAAACGCACAAGTTCCTACTACACTCTTGTCCTCCTGAAACACACAGCTGCCATGCAACATAATACATTTCAGTAATAATAATAATAATTGTTAGCTTTATGAAAGGAATTATAATAATGAAATGTTATGTATAGTTCTTCCTCTTTTTGAAAAAGACCATTTTCGCTGGTTTTCCTCTCCGTCTCTACTTCATTATTATTATCATCATCATCGTCATCCTCTTCACTACATCACCTCATCATGCTCGTCGTCATTTTGGTGATGATAATATCACCGTGCCACCATTCTTGGGAATAGAGGAGCAAAGAGGCCGACGACTGTATGTATGTATGAGTATATATATCTATATAATATTTAATATAATGCAGTAAACCACATTTTTCAAAAAAAAAGCAGAGAAGAAGAAAAGAAGAAGTGGCACCCTGTTGCTCACACTACGTAACTACTTATCTCACAAGCAAATACACTAAAAAGCAGCAGAAGCAGCAGCAGCCATGCAGTATCAAATCTACCATTAAAGTTAGCACTTATCGTCCTAATATCGTCGTCCTCCTCCTCTTTGTAGACCGCATTTCCTTCTTATCTTGTTCCTGTTGGAAATATTTTCGGAGTGAATTTGCTGAGATGCTGCTGCAGAGAGTTTACATGGGAATGCCAAACCAACCACGAGGAAAAAGAGGGTGACGACGACGAATGGCTTGGTGCTGCAACTCTGCTGCTTTTCTGTGCATACGTTCAAGAAATGCTCTCAAGAAGATGACGACGAGTATGCTGAAAAATTCGTTGGTAGCACAGCAACATTAATATCTGTACCACTACTAGCAGTTGTATTATTTGCAGTGTTTTTTTTTCATCGCAAACTGGCAAAATATGAAGTTTTTTTTAGTTACAGTCATCTCTGCTCTGAACAGTGAGCCTACTTGTATGTGTGTATGTTAACGTGAGTAGTAGTGGAGTGGTTTGTTGGATGGTGAGGTGGCGGTGTTGGAGTTGAACACACAAGATAATATTATAAAAAAGTTATTATGGAATGCCGTGTGTATGTGTTTTCATCCTTCCTCTCATTGTCGTCAGTTTTTTTATATTCTAGTCTGCCTGCTGTGTACACTGAAAAATCGGAGAGCAAGGAGTCTCATTGTCATCATCACAGAGATCTTTAACAACGTGCAACAGAATAGCCTGTAAAAATAACCGTAAAATAATAACACGAAGGGAACACACAGTTTTTGTATATATCGCCGACAGACAGGCAGAGAAAAGAGTTGATTTGTGCAGGTACTTGAATACAAAAAAACTGATTATTATATAACTGTCGTGTGTAGCTAGTGTTGTGCTTATGGTGATGATGATGGTGTTCCATAGTTTTTATTAAATCCTTTTTAAAGATTAGATGATTAGATTAGAAAAATTTACATGTCAAGTGATTTTTTATTTTGTTCAGTGAATTTTGTTTTAAATGACCATTGAAAAAAAGTTTTTTTTTCTGACCATCCCCAATGGCATGTCGCTACTATATGGTCGTCGTAAATGATTTCCGTATCCTATCTAACAAGCAATAAAAAAAGAAAGAAAAGTGAAATGAAATGTGATATCCTCCTCAATGGAAGCCAAGACATTGAAAAAAAAGAATCGTAGATACATATATCTTTGTTCCTTTGGGAATTGAATTTTTCCACCAGCATGACAAAAAAAATATATATATGTATTTACATATCATCGATAAATCCCAATCGACTTGCAATCAGTGGGTGTAAAGCATAGTGTTTTTTTGTGTGTAAGTGTGTGTGCACCGTTGTTGTTGTTGTCGACCCAGATAACCATGCAAGCAACCAATCAAATCAAATTACAATATCATTTATTTCCTCTTCTTCAATAGGTTTTTATTTGTGCATAATCAAAATGACGAATTTTTCTACTTTCATTACGCTGTTAGCCCAGGGATCCCTTCTTGCCCAGTTTTTAGAGGTTTTTGGCCGCGCTCCTGTTGTTGGTATAATAGAAGTGGTTGTTGTTGTGCCGCATGGAGAATAAAAGAAAATCCGCCGCACGCTATGGCGTGCGTGCTCTTCTCCACCGCATTCTCTCTTTTACACCCAGCTATATTATTGCTATTATACTACAAACACGCGTCCTACTATCCTTTGCAATTTATTGAGGAGAAAACATATAATAATAATAATAATAATGGTATGTAATTACTAAATTATAACTGCCGCCTAAATCTCTTATTGTTAACGAGTGAACAAGTTTATAAAATGATGTGATGGGCTTGTTTATTTCAAATGTTCTTGTCATTTACATCAATAAAGATGTAAAATGGATGTTTGACAAAATATTGACCATTGTGTGACAGTGAGAAAAAAAAGTGGCAAACAACTTGAGAATAAAATTGCCACATGTTTATAATTTTTGTCAAATATATATATGTATATATTTTTTTAAAGATAAAACATCATATAGAATTGTTTGAAGGAAACATTTAGCTTAGTAAACGTAGTAGCCAAGCAACCAAACAAGTTTCTTGAAAAATAGTACTCGTAAACAGTAAACAGCTATGGTATTACAAAGGGAACAGAGTTGATGATGACGGTGGTAACCATGCTGGTGATGATGGTAAAGTTACTAAAAATGAAACGACGACCACCTCCACTACTACTAGTACTACTAACGCGACAACCATTGCTACTAAACAGCCATGCATAAGTTGTGCTAAGAGAGCTTCCACTTCATTTTTTTTACTACTGGATCCCCGTGTAAAATGTGGATTTTCCTATGCACTCTGTGGAACATCTTTTGGTTACTCACAGCTGCCAGGTAACAAGAAGTTTTGTATAAATAATGATCATCAACGTCTTTCTTTCTTTCTTTTTATTGGAAAATTAAATTATTTCATTACTTCAAATATTCTGATAATAATAATAACACACACCAACAACAACAACACATTAGATCACTGCTGCTGCTGCTGCTGCAGCTGCCGCCGCCATCGTTGTCATGGTGACGACATGTCGTGAGGGGAAGGTTTTGCCTTGAGTCTTCTCTGTGCTGATGGTCGTCATCATTATAAATCGTCTTCGCGTATAACACAATGTCCTTCTGCGTAGAGCTTGTTACAACACTCATTCAGTCAATGTGAGTGTGTGTGTGTGTGTGTGAAAGTTATATAGACTAAAGCATAAGTACAAGATGGGAATTAAGCGATTTGCAAAGAAAAAAAAAATTTCTAGTGTACTCTCTAGTTTTGCACTTGCTGTTTTTCTTCTTCTCTTCTTTTCGTATCATCATGTCATGTTTATTTCTTTATTCTGGCCTCATTGCCTTTTATTATGATGATGACGATGATGCCACCACCACCATCACCATTAAAATCTCCATCTATCTATCTATCTATCTTTCTATTGTGTCTACATTTCTACATTTTTTTTATCCAATCCGGCTTTTTTTTAATGCGTGAGAGGAGAGTCTCTTTCTCTCTCTATATATATATTATGCTCCATACTTTTTTTCTTCTTCTTCTTCATCGTATTTTTTTCTCTCCTAAACTCTCTCGATAAAGGAATAAGAGAAGAAAAAATAAGCATTCTTTACAAAAAAGCGTAATACATAAATAGTCAGTCAGTCAGTGAGTCGGTTCAGTTCTACTCTCTCCATGTTATATATTTTATTATTATTATTCTATCTCAAAAGTAAAAAAATAAATATATCTCTTTGAGTTGCATTGCATCATTGCCTGTTGTGTTGTTGCTATTGTCTGTATAATGTGTGCTTCGCCGCCGCCGACATATATACTCAATACACAGAAGTCTATCCATCTATCTTTTTATCGTTTCTTTCTCTCTCAAACATTTTGTGTGTGTGTTCCTCTTCTCTCAATTAAATGTATTTAAATGACGATGTCATTGAATCCAATTGAAAATCCTTTTTTCAAAGTCTAAAAACTGAAAACCAAGTATACTCACTACTGCAGCAGCACTACTACTGTTACTGCTACAAATACAACCTTTCTCACAGAAAGAAAGAAAAAATTCTTAGATCCGAATAGCAATCTTTTTTTACAACTTGCCAATGATTTTTGGTGATCAGCCTGTGTGTCTTCTTTCTTCATTCATATAAAAAAAACTTTGCCTGCTTGTATGTGTAATGTATGTGTATATTTTGTATCGTCTTCCTCTCTCTCTCTCTCACATTATTGTCATATCATCATTCTCATCGGCACCAATAGTGAGAGATGAAGGGAAAAAAACAGAGGAGAAAAGACGAACAACAAGGAAAACTTGTTTTCTGCTTCATACTCCTCAGCTCAGAGCTTCTCCCTCTTTTCCTTTTGGCTATTCTCTTTTGGCAAGCCCATCTCTTTGCTAATCCGCTGTTGGCTGTTTGTTTGTTTGTTTATCTAACGCTCGGCATGATACTACTCAGTGAAGACACTCACAATTCAAAAATGTTGGTGGTGTATTTTTTGTTGTATATATAGTTTATTTAAATACTGCACTAAACTAGCAGTTTAACATTTTTATAGAGAGGTTTTACATGAAAGCCCATTAGAAAATGTATGTCGTGCAATAAATGAGAGTTTTGCTCTTATCATCTTTGCTTTGTCTTTGGGGCTTTTACAAAAAGGAAAAGATGAGATGCGAGTAGTAGTAGCAAATGAAATGCAATGGGGACGACCAGGATGATGTTGATGATTTCAAACGATGTGGATTGGGATTTGTTGAATTTGGAGGCTATATAGCAAAGTATGTGTACCTACCTACTTGTACGCAGAGAATATAATTAACTGGAAATGACCATTTGGTTCAGTGTGGAGTGGAAGATATTGGACAAAATGGTCAATACAAAAAAAAACAGATAATAAATATAAATATATACATGCATAAGACATATCCTAAGAGCTAAGCTTAGAATAAAATGTTTCAGATTTATTTTAGAATTTGGTTTCATCCAATTTGAAATTGTCCGTTTTTTTCCTATCCAAGAACATGTTTATGTATATATTTTGGGCATGTAAAAACGCACTTGCCAAGCCATCATCATTGCAATATTATGCAGTGATGCCATTCACATTTTATTTTTTTGTCACACAGCTGCTGCCACTGTGGCTGCACTCCACTGCCAAACGCTAATGATGAAGATGATGGGGCCACGATAAATTGCATTTTTTCTTTCTAATTTATCACGCCAGTTTAATTCATTCTGAACTTCATTTTATCCTGAGTCAGGGGAATTGGGAGACTCTCTCTCTCTCTCTCTCTCCCTCTTCTGCTCTGCTACACCAAGAAACCCGTTTAAAATTATTGATTGGATTTTTATTTGGATTAATTCCCGAACAGGGACCATGTTGATTGATGAGGAATTTTAACAAACACAACTGTTTTGATGGGATATATGATACAGCCACAAAATAAAATATAAAATGATTTATTCCAACGAATTACAAAAAATAAATAAAGGTGCCCCAACCGTCTAATCCTTCAATCACTCAAATTCTCTGTCAAAAAAAACTTTCTCTCTCTAAAAAAAAAACTTTTTTTAAAAGCAAGGATAAGGATCTTTGTTAGGCTTATTATTTTTTCCGTTCAATTTTTTTTTGTTATAATGATTTTACAAAAGTTGCAAGCAGTTTATCATTATTACACCAAAAATTACATGCACATTCATTCGCTGACACTGTCGATTACATTCCCAAAGTCTATATATCCATTTCTTGTTTTATTTTCTTGTGGTGTTCAGTTTATTCGTTTTTTTTAAATAGTTCGACGTCTGGCAAACGAGAAAGAGAGAAGAAACATACACTCGGTTATCTTTTTAACGACAGAATAAAACAAACTTTTTATGACAAGCTTTATTGCGTGTAAAAGAAGAAGAAGAAGCCACTAAAAAGTAATAGCCTATGTAACCATTAAGCTACACACATTTACTCGTTTTGCTTCCAAAAAAACAAACAACAACACCAAAACACCACTACTACTGCTGCTGCTACTACTACTACTCCGAGTTGAAATACTGTAACTAATCGAAAGACATCTTTTTCATTTCATCTGTCATCTTGAGTCTGTTTCCCTTTCTTTCTTTCTTTCTTTCTTTCTCGGTGTGTCTTTGTTTTCTGTTGTCATAATCTATGTACTACTGATCATCATCATCATAGCTTCCGGATGTGGCCCCACTCATTAGAGATATGGATGATTTATTAAATTTGATGAAAGATATGTTTTTTTCTCTTCTTCTTCTTCTTTAAAACACGTTAAAAAACTACCGCAGCCCTCACGCAAAATAAATAAGAACATTACAACGTTTTAATGTGTTGTAATGTTTTAAATGGTGACAGGAATTAGACTCGTTAACTTGACTCGTTTTTTGGCAATGGGTAATACTTTGCAATTACCATTTCTGAAATAACCTACGCATATATAGATCCCTACATATATTCGTTTGTCGGGTCCTTTCCCTCTCGGAAAAAATGAACTAAAAAAGTTGGCATTTTGTAAAGGTGATGTGCTGATGACATGAAGGGCTGACTGTTAGCACTGACTCGTGAAATTAGAGAAAGAACATGTTTCAACGAGCATCCAACACTCAATTTGAAACACAATCTCGGATGATGATGATCATGATCATGTGTCACTGTTTTTTTTAATGAAGACGCACTTGGCTACGCAAGTTCTTCTCTCTTTGAGTGTACTTACTTTTCTGACTCACAAAATCGTGGCTATGCTGCTGCTGCTGCTGCTGATCGTCGTCACTCTAAAAAAAGGGGGAAGCAAATTTTGAAAAAGGGAAGAACGACGGAAGACATCCTCTCTCTCTAGTTTAAAAAGCTACTATTTCATCTTTGTTGCTTTTTTGTTATTAATTTTTTTAATTTGCAGAATAAAAATGATGATTGCGAAATTCTCAAAGTTGAAATGGAATGGGCAAAAGCGGCAGCGCAGAGTTATGAAAACAATTTTATTTTCATTCTCTCTCTCTCTCTCTCTCTCAATGTTGTATGTTGTATGTATGCAAGTACGTATGTATATATATATTCAATGTGACAAACATCAACATAATCATCATCATGATCATCGTGATGGCATGAGAGATGGTTTTTCACGAATTTGCCAGCTGCCACTTTAAAATAAAAGATAAGTATCCTTCTTGAAGCAAAAAGCAAGTATGTTATAATATTTGCAAATGTAGGTATGCATGTTAAATACCTACATATTTATAGATACTTATTCTATTTCGTCATACAGGAACAACTTGTACACTTTCACTGTCTTGAAGAGAGTGTCTTGTCTACCACCACCACAACTGCTGCTGCATGTGCTGTTATTTATACATATTAAAGTTAAACACTTTGTCTACAACTTTATTATTTGTATATCTGTCTGTCCAAATAATTCTTTCAAATGAGAATATGCGAGCAATGATTCAACCTTCTTTATGTATGCAATTTTTTATGGGTGAACTCATTTCCATTTCACCAAAAATAATCTTTATACCTAATTCTGTAATAATGAAGAAAAAAAAATGTGGGTGGATGGTGGTGGTGGTGGTTTTGGTGTTGCATGGAGGATAAAAAAAGAAAGGTTGGAGGGTGAATGAATGGGTATACCTATTTATAGTAGTATACGTATGAAGCACACAATGCCAATATAATAAGTTTTCTCACAGATTTTTGTAGCTGAAAATAGACTAAAACTCATTGTATATGTTCTTATTTAATTAAAAATACTACGCTGGCATGATTTGTGTGAGAATAAAATGCTATAAAATTATGTGTATGCAGAGTTTTCAAAAATGAATGAATCTCTGCAAAATAGTTTGTATATGTAATTTTGATGGGATGAGACAACCGACGTGTCTCCTTCATCCTCCTCATCTTGATTCCTGATCATCATCATGATCATATTGATCATCAACAGCAGCAGCAGTAGCAGCAGCAAACTCATACTGAATGTTGAGTGAAAATGATGTACGTACAGTGAAATGAATGAGTTTCTTTGTTGTTGTTACCCGCATCGCTACTCTTCCGTCACTCAACACCACTACCAACCACAAAATTCCGGAAAAGTAATTTAAAAAAATAAATTAGTAAGGTTCATCATAACATGTTGCATATAATACAATGCATACCTATATACAGACATCTCTTCCTTTTGGTAAAGTCAACTCAAGTCAGTTGGTTCTTGTGAGCCTCTTTGCTAAGATTAACGGAACGCATTTTTGTTGCAACAGATTCTTTTCTCCTCCTCTTGTCCGTCCACACACCGGCATTCCACGCAAGAAACCAAAACAAAAGTTTAAAAAAAAAAATATATATACCTATCCTGATGACAACCAAGCCAGTGTTGTAATATAAGTAGCAGATGAGATGATGATAATGACTTTAGCATGATGACACACTATAAGACATATTTGCATTGGTTGTATTTTTTGGAGCGGAATATTATTTAGCAAACTTATTATTATTATTATTATTCCAACTGCAATTATTTACCTACCTTAAAAAAATTTGTTACACATGCAAAATAGGTACAATATATAAATGTGGGATAATATGGATGTATGGTTAGACAAGCAATTCCCTTTTCTCTCTCCACAATCAGATTGCTTTTATCATTAAAATATATTATACCTACTTGATAAAATTATGTGCCTACATGTATGTAGGTATATCCATTTCCTTCCGCTTTCTATTTCGTTTCATCCCAATATCATCATCATCATCTCATCTGCTAAGCGCCTTTAGATTTGTTTTTTTATACTTTTGCCTAATAATAATGCCTAGTTGTTGTTGTAGTAGTTTAAGTAATAACAGTAAAACATGTGTGCTGCGACTTGCGACAGCAAATTGACATTTTGTCTTGGCACATGCCATATCCCAGCTTACATAGATAGTGGGAAAAAGGTGTCACAGTCAAAAGATGTAGGCACATAAACTAATTCCAAGCAAATTTTTTTTGGAAGATCACCACTACTAATACTACTGGTTTAATTTACACACACACACACACATGTGCTGATTAAAGAGAGAAGGACAGACAGACACACATAGAGGCTGGTAGTATATAAGTTTAAAAACTGAAATTGATCTGTTTGGTGTGGAAAGTATGTAAAGTACCTCAAAAAATAAAAGTGATCATTTTCACGATCACGCAAGTGTCTCTCCTTTATCCTCTCGCTATCACACACGCACCCTAATATATGTTTTGTCCACACATACGCAAATATAACAACTGTATACAGCTACTCCATGGCATTATTTTTGTAGCATTAGTAGTGACAGAAATATACTTAGCGTCAGGGTGAGAAATGTTTGTAATATAAATTTCCACCAAATGACTGATAATAATGGCCAAGATGAGGAATGCGGGGGCGAAAGTCAGATGGCACATGTCGCTCAGTTTTCACGAAACTCAAGAAAACTAAGACAGAGAAGCTCAATGAAAAAATGGGAGAGAAGACCCAATTTCTTTTGGGATCATAATAAAATAAAAATAAAAATAATATCGTGTATTTTTTCAAGAAAACATTATATTTTTCTTGTTTGTTTGCAAGTTCAAAGTAGTTTGGCTTGTTTGTCGGAACACAAAAAAAAAGAATGTATTTAATTCAGCAGCAGAGCAGCACTTCATTTTGTTCGCAAATCGGGATCACATTTTCATCCAATTTTTTATTTAAAAAAAATATATATCCCATGGTAATAAAAAAAACTATATAATATGGAGTGATGAATGTCTATGCCATATAAAATATCGTATGGTTGATATAATAAAAATTCAAATAAGTTTTAAACCAATTTAAAATAAAAATCTAAAGTGAGTAGCAATGAAGTATTAGTTTGTTCGATGAAAATGAAAAATGAAAGATCCTTTTCCAAAAAATGTTGCAGTCATGTAGAAAATAATACTTACACTTTCCATTTCATTTGGAAGATGAAAGATACTGTGAAAAAAATAGCAACTGAACACGTGTTTCCAATGACAAATTGTCTTGATGAAACGCACAGAAAAAAATAGAGCCTTGGCTCTTGGTGCGGCATTGGATATTTGATACTATAGCATTTTAAAATAAATGAAAATAAAGTTGTTGTTGTTGTTGTTAATATTATTATTATTATACTGATTCTACTACTAATAATAATTATTACTATATTGCTGGTTATTTTAGCTTGTTTGTTTGTATATGATGATGATGATGATATTTAATTTATTTTTAAATAAATAAAATAAACACGATCCGACGTGGGATGTGGCGTATTCCTTTTTATTATATTTTGCAGTATGACAGTGGATGACATGTGGGAAGCGGTGGACAAACCCGACAATGTTACCCACACTGTTTCACAAATTTTGAAAAATTATGATATTCGTCTGCGTCCTAATTTTGGAGGCAAGAATAATATAAATAATAATAATAATAATATATAATACCTTGTAATGTTGTTACTAATCAACGTTGTTTTAATAAATATTAAAAAAAAACAACTAAAAATGAGTTATTGTGCACTTTTTTTGTAGGAGACCCCTTGTACATAGGAATGGAGCTGACGATTGCCAGCTTTGACTCAATTTCTGAAGTGAATATGGTAGGCAGGCAGATATTATTATAACATTTTTAGGATAACAAAATTAAATGAGTCATGAGTGGAATGTTTTTTTTGAGAAATGACTTTTGTTGTTGACCTGGTGGGGTTTATTATTATAATTATATTTTCAGGATTACACGATAACCATGTACCTTAATCAGTATTGGAAGGATGAGCGGCTGGCATTTAGCACTCGAGATGATCAGCTCACACTGGCAGGAGATTTTGCAGAGAAAATCTGGGTTCCGGACACATTCTTTGCTAATGACAAAAACAGGTTTGTTCCAACTTTGTTTTAAATGATTTCATCTGGGGTAAAGGAAAGGGGGGAATGTTGAGCTAAAGAATGAAAAAAATATATAATATAATGATGAGGTTGTACATTAAGTTAGTTATTGATGGAGGATATAATGATGCTGACGTTGATGGGTAGATGAGCAAGTTGGTTGCTAGTTTATGTTCTGTTCTGTTTTGTTGACGACTTGTGTTATTTCCGCGTTGACCTGTTCCTCATCCTGTCAATAAATCTTGTCATCAATTTTCTGACTTGGCTTGGATGAGAGGGAGAGTAAATATACTGATCATCTCTTTCGTCTTTTCATTCTTTAAATATATTACTTTTACCAAACTTTTGTAAGAAAATATCAGTCATGTCGTCAAATGCCTGAGACGAGAATGTATAATAATGATGGATGATGCATTCTATTTTGATGATGAAATATAATAATAATAATTATAAATCAGAGATGCGGACGCATTCCAAAAGTCGTAGTAGTTTCGTCAGTCTAAATTTAAAAAATTTATGATAGTATATGAGTGATTGATGGTGATCAGGAGAGCAATCCAGACAAGCCTGTCAGATCACAGTATAAGCCTGTTCCATAATTACATTTTGTTTCCGAATGACGCACAACTAGAGCGATAGCCAATTTAACATAATTTGCAAGCTAATTAGGAGAACGTAAAATTGTTGGCCTTGTTTACATGCAATTTAATATGAAAATTTTTTGGTATGAAAACTTTATATGGTAGTGCCACCAAATATTTATATATTTTTCTCCTACACACGGATACATATTATATATTACACGTACTATGTGTGCGTTCATTCGCTCGTGCATTCATGTGTTTAATTGTTTTGGCGTTCTGCAGCTGTTTTCTGTTGGAATGCTGAACATTTTTGGTTCCGGTAGTTTAAATTGGGTCATTTATGCATAAAACAAGGGGAGCTAATATGTCACGTTAGGCTCTATTAAAAATTTTTTTTTTAAACCGAATCAAAAAGTGTATTATTATGCATGTAAATACAATGCTCGGTCATGTTTTTTATCCAGCATAATTATTTCCCAATTTTATACTTCCTTGCTCATCGGTTGGGTATACATTTCATTAAATTTGATAGTTTAGCAGGTGCTGATGTTGTTTGGTTAAATGTTCATGAAGAGTGATGCTAGGCAGGAGCATGTTATGTTGTCAAGTATGCGTAAAGAAGAAAATTAGTACATAAAAATCGTTATCTCCGTTCTGCCTTATAGTTTCCTGCACGATGTCACGGAAAAGAATAAAATGGTGCGATTAGCCGGTGACGGAAGTATAACATATGGCATGAGATTTACGACAACGCTATCCTGTCAAATGGACCTCCATTACTATCCACTAGATAGTCAAAACTGTACCGTGGAAATTGAGAGCTGTAAGTTGACCAGTTAGTCAAATGGATGGGAGATGTAAACCACATTTTAAATTTAAATGTGTGGAGTTTGAATATATAATTTGTTTCAAAATGAAATTTAGATGGCTACACGGTTGCCGACGTGGTAATGTACTGGAAGTCTCCGGGTGTTATGGGGGTAGAAGACGTGAAGATCCAGCAGTTTCGCATAGTAGGCTATGAGACAAACGATAGGATAGAGTCGTTGGCGACCGGTGTCTACCAAAGACTGTCCTTGTCATTTAATCTGAAACGGAACGTGGGCTTCTTTATATTCCAAACGTATCTGCCTTCCATCCTGATTGTCATGTTGTCATGGGTGTCCTTTTGGATCAATCACGAGTCACCCCCGGCCAGAGTTGCCTTGGGCATCACCACTGTGCTCACCATGACAACGATCAGTACCGGGGTGAGATCTTCCCTTCCCAGAATCTCGTACGTGAAAGCTATCGACATTTACCTTGTGATGTGTTTTGTGTTCGTCTTCGCTGCGCTCCTGGAGTACGCTGCAGTTAACTACATGTTCTGGGCTGCAAAGGCCCCGCCACGTATACCCAAAGTGAAAAAGAAAAAGCGGCAAACGGAGGCTGGCTCCGCAAAACAGAAGTTTACTGACACTGCAAGGTCCATGTTCCGACTTTCAAAGAAACGCAAGCTGGCTCCGTCAGAGAGAGATAGTGTGCCACCCGCAGTTGTTGTGGAGAAAGAACGAAGTATACCTCCCGTAGTAGCACCCCCCACCAAACTGCAAGACATTCAGCAACCTTCCACTTCCACATCGAAACCTGTAGTTTCAGCTTTAGTGGTGGTTCCCCAACAACAGCAGCTACAACCACAACAACAACAACAACTATCAGTGAGACAAACGTCCCCATCCACCTCAGCCTTTCCCATATCTCCCATCTCAACGCTTTCTAGGGGATCAAGCCTTGTTCCAAAAGACAAAAGAGTGTCTCGAGAACTCGCCCAAGACATTCTTAAAATTAGTGCGTTGCCCGCATTGAGCTCAATCGAGGTGCTTCCATCCACTTCCTTCGGTGCTGTCCCCCCTGAAAGCTCCAGCTCCACTCTAAACCTCCCGCTTCCACGAATTCAGAGAAGTACAAGTTTTTCAGGCCTTTCAGGTGTTCAGCACCCTACCCATTTGACCATGCTTCCTCCTCAAGCAAGATTCTACCCGCCTACCTTCCCCGTCAAGCCAAAGCTCACGTGGAAGCAGAGGCAGCAGCGAGTTCTCCAGAGCATTCGCAAACATGCCAAGGCGTTCGAGGAGAAGCTACCCAACATCAAGAAGGACGTGACCATCATCGACAGATTCTCAAGAATCGTGTTCCCTCTCTCGTTCCTCCTCTTCAACACGGTCTACTGGAGCTTCTACTTTTTCAACTCGTGATGATCTTCCCATTTAGCATGACATTTTATTATTATTATTATTATTATCCAACGCCAGAATTTTTTTACATTCATTCACTGACTCTTTCCAGCAGCCCAGCTATGTTTGCAGTGCACATTCTATATATGCAATGCTTTACATAAACACTGCCGTCTCAACTTTTTTTCGTTGAAAAATAACTGCTCACTTTTACTATATATGTATATTATGTATGTTAAATTAACTTTCTCATAATTAATCGTCATCTGTACTGGATATTGTATACGTCGTACTCGTTCTTATTGTTTATCTATTTACTTATTTATAATTATTATTATTTACACAATGTTAGTTGTATTCTCAAATTGATAAATAAATTATATATTAGGTATGAATTGTTGAATATAGTAACTTATTATTGTAATCAACAGACAGTTAATGTAAATAGTAGAAGTCATAGTAATAAGGATGAAATGCATATCCATCTTTTTATTCATTATATCTCTGGTGGTGTTCATGTTCCCAAATTCCATTTTTATTGTATATTAAATTTTATAGGAGTTTTATTTGCAGCAGCTGCATAGTTAAAAAAAATTAATTAGGTATTTTATTTGTAATAATTGTAAATAGGTACATAATATTTATAATGCACATACACAACATATAACATACATATGTAGCTATTTAGATAAAATCGAGAGAGTAATCAATCACAAATTATTTAAATTGTTAACAAAAATGATCACCAACTGCGTTAAGTTTTTTTGCAATCATCAATACTAAGATTTACTTGTTAAAAGTTTAGCAGAAAGCATCATCATCATTCGTTCACCCAACCGACATATTAGACTTTATATCCTACAAAAAAATAAATAATTAGTCGTCCTACTTTGAATTGATGTAACTCTACTAATTACTATAAGGTACTGGAGTTAAAACATGATAAAAATCAAGTGACAATGACAATACACTTACACGTAAATTTGTAGTAATTTGTAAAAAGAACTTCTTTTAAAGAATTAAAACTACTTTAATGTTGTGTGTTAATTTAAAAAAAATTAAATACCTATATAAGTTTATATAGCATGTAGGTATCAAGGTTGTATAAAAAAACGAATGATGTACGTTAAGTAAATAACGAAAAAGAAAGAAAGAATTAATGTGAGTGTGAAAAAAATACATAATTTATTGTCGTCTCAATTTATAATTTGTTTATTTGTAAATCAGGATTTGTGTAGGTGGTATTATGCGTTTTTTTGTGAATAATGTATGTAGCTGAACTTGATAATAAATTATATTATATTAATTTTTATTAGATTTTGTGTATAAAAAAAAGTGTAAGAAAATATTGAGTTGTTTTACTTGTAGATGACATGATGGACTCCAGAGAAAATATCAATAATTATGAAAATGAACGAATTTTTCACTCCATTTATTATACATAATATTATATAATAATTATAATTAAGCTTAACATAATACATATCACATTATTATGCTTGCATGCAAAATATTTTGTGTTGGGGAAATTTGAAAAAAATTAAATAAAAATGAAATAAAAAAATGGCTGGATTTATATTACCAGCAGCCTGATAGTTATTTTAAAAAACTGCAATTTAATTAATTATTATTATTATTATGTAATATTATACAGAGTAATAAAAATAAATAAAAATATATAGTTACGACAATGTGATTTGTTTATGAAAAAGTCATACTTTTTGTTATTAATGTCCTTTCTTTTCTCAAAAAGAAGAAGAAGAAGAAACTTCTCTCAGTTGTCAATAGCAGCATTTATTTTTAAACTTGGTTGAGTTTCGTTTATGGACACCTGAAAGAGACGCGTAAGCACCTGACTACATGAAAAAGGGTTAAATTGTGATCTATTTAAAACCTAACATGATACCACATCATGATGAAACAATGTAAATTGTAACAAGAGCACCATACTCTTAGGTTTCCTTTGCTTGTGTGTTTTGTTGGTGTGAACTCAACTGAGCACGTAACTGTGTGTACAAAAAAATTGTATTTCTGATTAGAAAGCTACCATGTTTCTACTACACTACGTTCAACTTTGTTGCTTGTCGAGGGGCTGTTCATCAAAGATGTATTCACAAAATTATGTAGCCACCTTATTATTTTTATAATTGTCACTATCACGCTTTATTGTGCCAGCTCTTGCTTCATTTTTCTCACAACACTACATATATTTCAAAGTTCACAGGTTTTTTGTGGACGACTCCAACTGCAAAATATACAAAATATTATTTGTATAGGGATATATTAATCCTTATCATTGTACTACTACTACTACTACTGGCATGCAACAATGTCTAGGCCTTTATCCTGCATTCTCGCAATGCTAAAAACAATATTTTTTCTCTCATTCGCATCCATCTCCCCTGTCCAAACCGTTCAAGTAAAGCCATGCCGTGTTTTGTGTGTGTCGGTCGTGGCGTTGCATTCAGGGTGGGTCATTTTACATGGATAAACGTTTTTTCCTACTTTATGGAAAACAAAAGTAGTAGTAGCTTTAAAGTAGCATGGAAAACATGGATAAATTAAAAACTGATTCAAGATGGGAGACAATCACCTGATATTTGTTTACATTTTTTAAATGTTGTCTAAATGACTTTAGTAACAAAAGTGCTCCCTAAATACATTAGAATGAACTTTTAAATAATTATAACGAATTAATTATATTTTAGGGTTTTATTTTCTTTAAAAAATCTATTTTCACATGATTTTAATATATCCATGTTATTTTCAGGCAGAAAGGAAATTGCCATCCATGGATTTTACATGGAAAAACTAATTTATCCATGTTTTGAGTTTATCCATCTGCACACCTTGGTTGCACTGCGTTCGTTGTCTGCTGCCGTTATCTTCAACAGCAGAAGCAGCATCATATCCGGCTGTGTGTGAGCGTTGTATTAACAACCTTGTGTGCTTTTTCAGTCTGTCTGTCTGCCTATTTGATGTTATTGTTGTTGCATATATTATGCTTGTGTGTGTGTGTGTGTGTGCACATAAAAAAGATTTCTCTCACTACTACTGTTTAAGAGTATAATATGTGTATTATGGCGTTGTATATGTATAAAATATACTATAGTAGTTTTATTATACCGTAATAATAAAAAGTAGCAAAAGTAGGTAGGTACGTACGCAAGCAGTCAAGCAAACCAACAACACAACAACAGCAACAGCAGCGAAAAACACATTCACAACTCACATCACATCAACGAAATCAAGGTCATCGTCAATGAGACCTCTCGCACTCTTGTGTGTACTAAAATCTACATTAAAAGAGCAACAATAATCATCATCACACCATCATAATAATAACAACAATACTACAAAAAAAACATAACGTTACGGCAAACTGGTGACTGGCTAAAGGAGAACACACATCAACATTAGTAAATACACTTGTTACAAAAAAAAACAGTAATGTAGACAGCGAGCAAACACACACAGATAATAACAACACACACACACACACTCAAAAAAAAACAACAACAGCGAACCCATTTACTCGTCCATCGCTAGCAGCATCAGCATCCAATATCAATGTAATGGTAATTAATTAAGAGTGAAGAAAGTATTGGCCCATTATACGCACCTTTTATTGGGCCATTAAAATTTTAATAGCGGCTGTTGTACTGGAACACTACTACCGACTACGGCGACGACGAGAGAAAATCCG
The DNA here is from genome assembly GCA_027744095.1 of Zhuqinia jingwanae. Lineage (NCBI taxonomy): Eukaryota > Metazoa > Arthropoda > Collembola > Entomobryomorpha > Paronellidae > Zhuqinia > Zhuqinia jingwanae. Next base: position 19,647 of record JAHZNC010005636.1, on the reverse strand, counting down.
TACGATTCTATGCGGGCTGATGTGGTGCTACGGGAAAAAATAAATTAAGAAAAGAAGGGAAAGAGGTGCGCACAGATTGTGGAGAAAGGGAAATATTTGTTTCTCGAGAGATAAAAAAAAAATATAGAGAAAAGTGAGAGGTGACCATATTTCCTGGTGCGAAAAATTTGGGGAAGAGAGTGAAGCTAGTGAGACTTGTCTCTGTGCGTTTGGAGTTTATGCATGTGAGGAAGAAAGGGAAAGCGATCGGTCGAGTTGGAGGGTGCGGAAGGGGAAATGAGAAGGAAGGAGGAAGAGGAGGACTTGATGGGAAAGTGACCCTTTGCATTTGCGTGTCCCTTTTAGCCAAGTGGCAGAGTGCAGGCTGTTTATTAAATGTCCGCTGCGAGCAATCACCATCAAGCATGGATGGATCCTGAAAATGTAGGCGGGACCACCTACTTTTACCCTCACCATCATCATCATGCTGGAGGTGGTGGAGGTGCGGGGGCAGAAGATGGTCAGAATTGTGTAGATGTTGTGCCAGGGGATCCCATGGAGGATCCCTCTGGCGTTGGAGGAGCCATGATATTTCCATCCTATTCCATGTTCAGTGGACAACCCCCTCCCCATTTGAAGGATCACTCGACATTGGGGACGGGGGCTGCGACTGGAAATGGAGGAGGGAATGGGACAGCCACAGGGACATCCACTAGTGGTACGGATCCAGCATCGAGGATACATAATTTGGGACCTCCCACACAAAACTCGGTGGTTCATCCGCCCACGTCCCAACAGAACCACACGAGCTTCTTCGTCCCGGATGAGGTGAAGTTGGAGTTAATGCACAGAAGTGCCGTTTTGCATTCACAGCCCAACCCCAACGTGTTTCAGGATCTGCCGGCTCAGATCGACCATTATCACGAAGTTTGTCCCCTGGAGAACACGCATCATCACGGACCCCAGAAATCCTCCGCATTTGGCTATCCCTCTACTGTTTATAAGGCTGTTAATTCCAGAAATGGGTTTACTTATTGTCTTCGTAGGATACATGGTACTAATGAGAAAATTAAAAAAAATTTCTCCAGGAATGCCTATTTGTGTAAGATATTGACTTGAGTTATCTATTTTATTTTTGGAGGGTTTCGACTGCCGTCAGGAAAGTGGCTGGGGATAATAGAGGCCTGGAAACAACTAAACCACTGCAACCTCATCCAGCTCAGAGAGATATTCACGACGAAAGCCTTTGGAGATAACTGTAAGTGATGATGATGTGGCTTCACTCACACACAGACACACGGCCAAGTGTGTGTTCAATTTCCAATGCAAATCCGCCTACATGAAGGCATCTACAAAAAATCGATGTTTCTTGATTTAAAGCTCTGATATTCGTCTACGACTACTTTCCCACGGCGGACACGCTCATGGCTCGTCACTTCCTGCGGAGCAGCCAGATTAACGGATACGTGGACCCATTTACTGCTGGCGACCCCTCTGTGCCCAGGCCTTATAGTCATCAACGAAACTCCCTTTTAAAACATCAAGCGAGTATGAACAATTCATAATTTTTAGAAAATCATATTTATTCCTTAAAGCATTATAACTACATGTTTCTGATGAGCTGCTGCAAATTGTATGTCATTTTCAGATTTGCTTCCTGAGAATCTTCTGTGGGCTTACATAGTCCAGCTAAGTTCCGTAATTCGTACAATCCACACAGCAGGATTGGCGGTTCGCTCCCTTGACCCTACCAAAGTGCTTGTTACCTCTAGAACCCGGCCTTCCATCCGCCTCAACTGCTGCGGAGTGCTGGATGTGATCACGTTCGACCCCAACGCGAACAACGCCACCCTGAACCCATTCTATCAACAAGAAGACCTCGTAGCCTTTGGCAAGCTTATTCTAGCGCTTTCATGTAATTCCTTGTTAGCTGTGCAACGGGAAAACCTGCAAACCTCGATGGAGCTCATTGGTCGCTCGTACTCATCCGACCTAAGAAACTTGATAATTCACCTGATGAATCCCCGAGGAGCTCAATCCCGTTCCATTAACGATATTATGCCAATGATTGGTGCACGCTTTTATAATCAACTGGACTCGGCTAATGCCAGGGCTGAGTTGCTGGAGCACCATCTCGCAAAAGAGATTGAAAATGGCAGGCTGTTCAGACTACTGGTCAAGATGAACACCATTATTGAGCGACAAGAGTAAGTATATAAATAATTCACAATTTTTTTTTCATAATTTGTATCGAATGTTTTTTTGTAATGTAAATTTTTCACACGTAGACTGAATCAGGATCCTCAATGGTCTGAAACGGGTGACAGGTACTTATTGAAATTATTCCGCGATTACGTGTTTCATCAAGTGACTGCGGACGGAAGGCCTTGGCTAGATATGTCCCACGTCGTCTACACGTTGAATCGGCTGGATGCTGGAACCGTGGAGAAGGTTGACTCTCATTCTGATCTGCACACAATCGTAACTGTTAATTTCCATTTCTCAAGCATAAATAGCCATTGTAATTAAGCATTTGTTTTTTCAAACTCCAGGTGTGTCTCATGTCAAGAGACGAGCAGAACGTGCTCATCACGAGCTATGCAGAGTTGAAACAGTGCATGGAACAGTCTTTCGGAGAGATACTCAGCAGCAGCGCCACCGCAGGTGGAGCAGGAACGAACGTGTCCGCTGCCACCGGCTCCACCTCACTAATCTCAGTCCCACCCCAGCAGACACCGTCAGTGGGCGCCTCACCAACGGCGTCCTCGGCGGTTGTCACGTCCGCGCAAGCAATAACTATGGCATCAAACAATGTAGTCTCCAATAATAGCATTATCATTAACTCTACCCCTACTCCTGTTGCAATGTCGGCAGCAACTGGCTCATAGCACGCTACATTCATAATAATAATATTCTACCAACATCATCGTCTGTTTACGATTCAAAAATTTATAACAATAATAATTAAGTTTATTATTTAATTATTAGTAGTATACTTACAACTATCACTGTCAGAATGAATAATATTATATAATATTGTTATACGTAATAGTACGTACTGAAAACAAAAAATAACATTTTTTTGTGACTGACTGAAATCATCAACAAAAAAACCGTAAAATTTTATTAGGATAGATTGAAAATAATATCAAAAACTGATCAACAACAACACACAACTCAATTGTATCTCTTCAAAAAGTTCAAGTGCTACTACCAATACTACTACTACAACTACCATATGTAGACAATTTATTGCTCCTTTTTTATAAAAAAAAACACAGTAAAACATGATAATTATTACTGCAAATTATTTTTGTACGCTGTTGCTGCCACTACTATACTACAGCAGTCCGCCGACGGTGACTCGTTTGGCTGGTTATTATTATTATTATTTTGTTAAATAGGCTTCGCGGATAGAATGTTAAAAGCAGTTCTTTTCTTCCAATTTTAAAGATGCTCTTTTGATGAGGACGTATGATTATTGTGAGATCAGATTTTTTTGTGTGAAATTTATTTTGTAAAAAAAAATTAGTAAAATTAGTGTTTACGTGAATCTATTATCTCTCACATTATCTTTCGCTTTTGTCAAAAAATTCAACTTTATTTTGGAAAAAAAAATCATTAAAAAAAAGGATTTGTAGATGGAGGGGGAGGAGGGAGAAGATGTTAAACAAGCTGGCAAGTGGATATTGGATAGATATTCCTTTTTCTTGTGGTCCCTGCTATTTATATAAAAAGATAGTAAAGAAAATGATGATATTACTAAAGTACCCAAGGTTAAAAAATATGTGCATAATAATTAATAGTATAAAAATTTATATATAAAGTAGTATTAATTATAATATGTATAAACATACATATATATATATATATATATATATATTCTCTTTTACTTTTAATATATTATTAGTAGATGATAACAAAAAAGTATATTTATGAGGAACCCTTTTCAGCATCAAAACTCTCTCCGTTTTGTCCAAACATACATAGTAACTACAATAATTTCACACTGAAATTTATTGTAAAACAAACAATTATATATTATATCTTGTTATTACAGTCTACTCTACCATGCATAATACTATACAAATATACCTAGGTACATACATACTATTTATATATATTACTGTTACTATAATACTGTCTCCGCTCCAAAAGAAACACCGACATCACCAATACTGATACATATAGGTAGTCAAAAAAAAATTATTAAATTACCTTAAAGAAACATCACTCAACAAAAAAAACGACAGTTTTTTTAGCAACCGTAAATGATAATTTTAATCGTAAGAATATTTTTTAAAATAAACACAAAATCGCGCAACGGACAGAACGAAAAACAAAAAAAGAATTACTATTTGTATTGCTATTGTACAAAGAAAAAAAATATACACGATATATAAACGAGTCAAGAGAAAGATGGAAATGAAAACAAAATACGAGAGTGAGAAAAAAAATATAAACGAAATATTATTATAATTGATTATTGTTAAAGATAAGTTAAATATTTTGTATTTGTGTTTATATTATATTTGTTAGTGTTTTTGTGTGTCCTGATTTGTAAGATGAAACGTATAAAAAATATGTTTATTTTTTAACAATATATTGTTACATTTGTAATTTTAAATTTTTCCGAAAATACAAAGATTTTTTTATAAGAAAAACTGTCTTAGCAATCAGATTATTATTATTCGTTATTATTATTATTATTATTATTATTATTATTATTATTAGTGTTGTATTTTTTTATGAAATTATTTGTGTTAAAGTTGTGTTGTAACTGTAAAAAGCATTGGTCGTTGGCGGTGTTGTTGTTGTTATTCAATTTCCTATATATGCTGTTCAAAGAGAGCTGGATTTCGATTGGATTATCGAATGTTGTTGTTGGCTGTAGTTTTCCTAAGTAACTACTCTTTTCTGTTGGTGTTAATTACGCTTTTTGTTGCAATGGAATTTCATTGAGTCTGTTCTATCCTCTGTTTAGCTAGCAATTAGTGGGTATTTTTTTTACTGTTATTATTATAATAATTATTATTATTAACTTTTGCATTTACTTTGCATTCAAATATAAATCCATAAATATATATTGGTTACATTGGTATAATTATTTGGGGGAATTATCTGTTAAATATTTGAATTTAAAACAGAAAAAAAATCAAGCATTCCATTTAGTTAAAGATGATGAAGAGATTTTATGTAGATTGTACTATTATTATTATTTTGCTTATTATCATCATCATTATAATAATTATTATGATACATCATAATATTATCATTATTATTATTATGTCATATTGTGTCTTAAAGAAAATACACAATAGATATAAATACAAACATACATAAATAATAAATAACAGTGATGAAAATCATGTTGAAAAAAAGCTGTAAAATGAGAAGAAAAAAATATTAAATAAAAATTGAACAAAACTGTTGAAACCGTTTAAAAATATGAGTGTCTTGTGTAACGTTGGTTTTTTTTAAAGAGAGACTTTTATTGATTCATTAGTAAAAACTTTCACCGGAAATACATCATATTATTGTTTCAACATTTAATAAAAAATAATACTAACAATAAATTTATATATGAACAACATTTTAAAAAGTGGTACAAAACGTGAATATTTGGCATCACTGTTCATCTAACATCTCCACACTATTACGATGATTTACTTAATTAAAACAAAAGGCTAATTATTATAACTTTTAGCTAGTTACCGATGATTTCAGTGGACTTTATAGTAGCCTAGTAGCAAATATTATTATTTTTTATAGTATAAATAAATGTAAGCATAAAAACTGTCATTGTTTTTGTGTGGGACGGACTGTTTCTTATTTTGATTCAATAGAGATTTACGATATGAGATGCATAATATAGTTATTAGTTTTAACAAAGAGAGACTCTGGTTTTCAGTAAGAGATATCAACTGTTTATAAATGATGTATGATGCAATATGTATTGGAGCTACTACTTTGCTGAAAATGGTACAAAAAAATCGTCGACTTGTTTGGGTCGTTGATCGAAGACATTTTTTTGATAAAATTTCATATATATGTTTTTGAAATGAAAAATACAGGTAAGTGTAAAGATTGTGCCGTTTATATTTAACAAAGCAACCGTGTGTCAGATCACACCTCAATTTCACGATGACCATAAGTGGTGGACTGTTTCTGGAGCTCCATTGGTGGAACGTCATAGCGTTGATGTTGATGATGCTGGAGTTGTTGCGGTGAATATCTTTGTTGTTGTATTTCCTCCTGTTCCTCGATATCATATTGCTGGGGATTATGGTGGTGTTGTGAACTCGTGGTTTGGGGATTCCTTCCCCCTTGAGAAGTGCCCATTCTCATCATTGGCTCCATGCTTGGTCTTGGAACACGGACAGCGATTCTGTCAGTGTGAGTCTTCACTCTAGCACATATTTTGTCCCCGTAAATTAAAATGATCATGATGGTGAGCATCACCAGCAGAGCGATGATTGCCACTGGGGGCCACAATGGAAAAATCATGGTAGAGGTGGGGGATGTAAGACGGTTACTTTGTTGCGTCAACAATTAAAATTTGAGAGAGTTCGGGTTGCAAAGTAAGTGGGGGCTGATTGTGCGGCGTGTGTATCCAAACCGGAAATAGGATTCTGTCAAATAAAATATATGGTATTAACTTTAAAAAAAATCACATGTGTCTACTTGTATGTATGCAAATTCCTTTCAACTCCAAGAGCATTTTCAACTCCACACAAATACTTTGATGATGGATTACACTTATGATCATTTATTAATTTTTTTTTAATTACCTGTTTCCTGTGTTGGGGTCCCTCCAGTAATTTTTGTATGGTGAGCAACAGCAAAAAACAAAGTTGAAAACGATAATTCCCAAGGCGAGCACAGTAACAATGGTCACTCCCACGTAAAAACCTGTGTAGTCCGAATAGGCTGGACCGGTGGTCACAAACTCTGGATTTTCTCTCCAATCTTCAAAGTCACTTAAAACCGACATTCTCTCTGGCTATTGCAACCACATGCCTACTACTACAAAAAATGGTCACTTTAATTTTACTTTGGTATTCTCAATTGAAATAATGACAAAAAAATGTGTAAATCAAAACTATAATAATATGCCACTGCACTCTCAACTTGTAAAAGATCCAAGAATTTTCAAAGCGACGAAAAGACAAAATGTTTTCAACCAAAAAAATAATAATAATAACGACAAAAAAGGGTGTTTACTTCACATCATCATCATCTTCACCATCAGTCAGTCAGTCGGTGGTAGTGGCAGGAGCAATGGAATGCTGGAATTGAATGTATGTATTACATTGTTGCTTGACGCTTAGAATCTCGCTCCGCTTCATGTTTTTTTGTTTGCTGTCAGTAGAAAAGAATAGTAGTATGTGTGTGTTAAATAGGCATTATTATATCATCGTCAAAAAAAGTAGCAGAGAAAGGATACACCTGAAAAAAAGGTGGAAGAAACGCTCTCGCCGCTCTCTACCTTCCTCCTCCTGCATGCACCTGTGTGTTTTTATTTTAAGCCAGTCAACATTACATGCAGGTATGTATGTATGAAATGAATGCAAGTTTCCACGCTCATTCCATTTATATGTTCACAATGCTACTTTTTTTATTGTTATATTGTTGTTGTATTGTGTAATCCAATCCATCCGATCCCGAATACTGTGTGTGTTTAAGTTCCCTTTGTCTGTAATCCAGCTCAAGCCAGAGTAGTCATCATGAGTCATAGTATCAAATGAGTAGACTAAAAAAAAATACATGGACAAACATGCGGAACAAAGGCACAGAAACTTGTAGCTGTATGCAATAATAATTCATAATTACTTGCAAATTTAAAAATTTGGCATATTCTGCGGATTCTGAAATTTGGATTTGGTATTAATATATTGAAATAGTTTGAAACAAAATGCTTCCCATGCTTTTATTATCACCAGTCACTTTCAACTTTTCGGATAGCAGCTTTAAAAACCCTCAAATATTTCAAAATGAACTAAACAATTCATGGAGCCCAGAAAGCAGAATTTTATCATTAATTATCATATCATCATGTATGCAAACCATAAAATGACAGCAAATCCCATTTCTGGAATTACTGACAGCCTTTCAGACATGATCATCAGCATCAGCAGGTGAGTTACCAAATGAGCATGGAATTTGTGGGGTCAAGGCTGATGCATTTTGTTCAGGGGTATTGTGTTGGGATAAACATCAGCTTGATAATCCATGGGCGATCGGAACGGGTTGAAACACGTTAGGGTTAGGCTGTTGCGACTGTTATTGCGAGTAGTGCAGCAAAAACTGCATATGTGTGCGTTAACTTTAACTTCAACTCAGCTGGATCAAAAATGCACACACAAAAAAAAGAACGAAATACAAATTTGCATGCATTTTATTTTTGTTGCAATAAAATCATAGCATATCCATACGCTACTTATAAGTTTGTTTATGTTTAAGGTCATTGAGAAATGGTGCATTTATTTTTCAAATTAAAAACCTAAAACTATAAATACTTTGGACGTGCTGGATATATTATTTTTTTGCTTTACAAGCAGCTTTTCCCTGCATTATTTACTATTGTTAATGTTATTGTTACAATTTTTGCTACGTTGACTTTTGAAATTTGAGGGCTTCACCACTTTTGCTGAAAATCGATATGATTCTAGACTATTGCCTCTAACGCCTGTGCGTGTAACAAATTTGGAAGAATAGCTTAGTTCTCAAGATAAATGATATAATAGATCAGTAGAAAACTAAAATATAAATAAAATGAATACTGGTAAGTGCACTGTGGGCGGAAACTTCCGGAACAACGTAGTGTTAGCCATGGCTAATTCAGGTTATAAAGTCGTACAGACTGAGTTGACGGGGTCAAGACTGGAGAAGAATGAGGCTCAAGCGACGGCCGGCATGGAGCTGCATGAGTCGAGAATAGAAGAGCTGCACAGGTCATCAGAGGACCTTCGCCAGCAGCTGACAACACATCAGCGAATGTTAGATCAGCAAAGTACTCGCATGAACAAGTGCATTGATGTGGTCCAGAAACTTCTTATCGAGAAGTCAACAATGGAGCGGAAAGAGGCACGCCAGCGTTGCGCGCATAATAGAGAGAGGTTAGGCCAGTATGTGATGCAACGCGTGGGTGCTACTTATCAACGGAACTGGACTTCTGGACATGACGTTCAAGAGATCAATAGGAGATACGTTGAAATCTCAAATGAGAAGGAAGACATTGACCGGCAAAGAAAGCTCCACGCCAAAAGAAAACCCTCCGTGACTGAGGGTCAAAACAAAAAAGGAAGAAGTGTCGTGAATGGCACCAAACCAGATGCCGTCAGAGAAATGACTTGTCAGGAATACCATGAGACTGACGAACTTTATAAGGTACAATTCCTAATTATTTCTTTCTATTACATGATTCTTGTGTACTCCCGTCGTGAGGTAAGTACAATTTATATACCTGTCAACTGATCGGTTTTAAATGTACCTGATTTTATTCTACAGATCAGACAAAGCGGTCTGAAAAAGCGGGAGGCTGAATTGCTGGTGGAAATGAATAAATTAGAAAATGAAAGGAATCTACACATTATTGAGATGCGAAGGATACAGCACGAAGATGAGTCCATTTTCAATAATCGCACGGTGCTTAACGACAGGTATCAACTACTCATGCTGCTTGGCAAGGGTGGCTTCTCCGAAGTTCACAAAGTAAGAGAGACGACAAAAATAAAAAATAAATTATCAGCTCTTAAAAAATGTATTGAGATGATGATTTCTTGTTGAATAGGCGTTTGATTTGATGGAGCAACGCTATGTGGCCTGTAAAGTGCATCAGCTTGATAAAGATTGGGGAGAGGAGAGGAAGGCCGATTTTATCAAGTAAGTTAGTTGACTTTAAATGCTTGTTTAATTCATAATGATAAAACTTTAAACTTGCGTTATTCATTGTATTGTAGGCACAGCACTAGGGAATTTCATATTCAAAAACATCTCAACCATCCCCGCGTAGTGAAATTATATGATGGGTTTGACATAGATAAGAACTCCTTTTGCACTGTGCTAGAATATTGCGATGGGCAGGACCTGGACTTTTATTTAAAACAGCATAAAACGATCCCGGAAAGGGAAGCAAGATCCATAATCATCCAAGTCGTGTCGGCATTGAAGTACTTTAACGAGCTACGTCCTCCAATCATTCACTACGATTTGAAGCCAGGTACATATGCATATGTGTACATATGTCTTGTTTTTTGTACTACACTTGAAAATAATATGCATGATCTTGTGACGATAGTAATAAATCTACTTCAGAGGAAACGGTGATGGATGCTTTTTCAAGGCGGCACGGAGTCATTTGTGCTTCATGACGTTTTATGGATGTTTAGCGATTTTCTTATTTGTCCGCTTTTATTTTGCAATTTTTTGTAGGCAACATCATGCTCACAGGGGGAACCGCGTCTGGAGAAATCAAAATTACAGATTTTGGTTTAAGTAAAGTAATGGATAAAGAGGATTACAATCCCGAATATGAGATGGATCTGACCTCACAAGGAGCAGGCACCTACTGGTATGTAAATGCTGCTTTAATGACGGATTGGAGGAATTTAAAAAGTAATGATGTGTTCCCCTTGTGTATAGGTACTTGCCTCCGGAATGTTTCGTAGAAGCGAAGACGCGACCAAAAATTTCGTCTAAGGTTGACGTGTGGAGTGTTGGAGTGAACTTTTACCAGCTCCTATATGGGGTAAAGGTACGTCTGACCTCAGGTTGTTGTAGACGTGCAACTGTAGAAAATAAAAACTTGATGTACAAAAGAAAATATCAATATGCATATGTTTCATTCAATTTCAGCCCTATGGACAGGATCTGACTTCAGCGACCATTTTACAGGAAAACACTATTTTGAAAGCCACAGATGTAAAGTTTCCGAATAAGCCAATAGTGTCTTCTGAAGCAAAGGTACTTATTACTTCTTTGTAAAGCTAGGTGGTCAACCAGCATATCGTTTGGGAGAAATGAGTTTACCAAGTTGTGGTTTATTTATTTTTTGTTCTTAAATAGCAACTAATTCGCCAATGTCTGACGTACCGGAAGGAGGATCGCATCGATGTGATGACGTTGGCTCGAAGCGAATATCTGCAACTGCCTGGCTCAAGGCCCACTCGACAAAAGTCGGCTACTGCGCTAGTCCTCTCAACTTCTAGCTCTGGTTCTAGCACCCAATCTCACAGTCAACCAGGCTCACCATCGGGCTGCAATCTCCGTCCCACACCAGTCACGTTCTTTTCTGGATCATTTGTTAAGCGTAATAGCGACTTGTTAAAAGGTGGTGCACACGAGACACCTTGATGCGGCTAGTCTTAAGCATAACTCAACAATGATATTATTTTTTGTTAAAAAAAATTAATGAACCGCAAATTAATTTTTTTTCTGTAATAATACAAACCTCCATATATAATTTATTCATTTATTATTACACACGCTACTGTGGGACAAATCATCAAAAAAATATTACACGATTGAAAACACAAAATTATAATTAAACAAACTACGTATTATTTGACTTCATTGCATATTTTTCTGAAACAAAAAAATACTCTTAAAAAANTGAAAACACAAAATTATAATTAAACAAACTACGTATTATTTGACTTCATTGCATATTTTTCTGAAACAAAAAAATACTCTTAAAAAACAATAATTATACATCAAAATGTGAAAATGAATTTAACATTTTTTTAAAATCAGTTTGGTTGTTTTTGGTGTGCATTGTCCTCCTTTAAGTATTTTTTTTGTCTTAATTCTATTGCACGTCATAAAGCGAAGTCCATTTTTTAAACTTCTAGTCAAAAACTACATTTTACATATTTTGACTCTTACAAAGTGGCATTGATTACCATTTTTTGCCTCATCATTTAAAAAAAGCCACTGTTATAATTATTATTATTATTATGATGATTACATATCATTACCAGTAAGGATTTACGCAGATCAACACAAAAAATGACTAAATATCACATTTCATTTTTTTAAATAAATTTTCTTTCCTTTTTCCTCAAGAAAAACAAAAAAAAACTTTGTTATATTCATCATTACTTTAAATGATAATATTTATAAAAGTAATTGTAAAGATGTCAAACTTTTTCAATGAATATTATTATAATTATTTTTTTTCCAAAATAACAATCTAGTAATTTCGATATATATTTTTTTGAACATGGCTCTCTGTTATTTTTACTGTTCAACTTTATGTTAATGCATAACAACACTAGTAAATATGATATCAAAATTAATTTTACATATATTTCTTCTTCTTCTTCTTTTATATGTATATCTTCGTTACTTTAAAAGGATTTCAGTTTTTTTTAAAGATAACCGTTCATTAAATAAATGCGATTGTTTCTCCAGGAAAGCTGCATATTATAACTGTCGACTTCCATGCAGCGTTTGTTTGTGAATTTGAGCACAACACAAAAATATTGTATATATATTTTATTTAAAGTAAGTACACTTTAATGATAATGCAATTATATTTCCATGTACTACTTCTCCATTTCATACACTTTTTTTCTATTACTCTCTTTCCCTGTAGTCGAATCTTCTATCACAGTATAAAAACTTGTTATTGCTAAAACTTCGTGAAATATTATTTTTAATTACAAAAAAATCGTAGTTTACAAGGTTAACTATTTCATATGCTGCTACACTAACAATATATTATATTGAATGACAAATGAATAATAGTTACAAATTAGATTTAAAACAAAAAAAACAAAGCTGTAAATTAAATTATTTTAAATGTAGATGTTTCAGTAAAAGTGAAACAATGACCAATCATCATCAAAACTGAAAAAGTAGGTATGTAAGTAAGTTTTGTAAATTAGATTTTTTTTCAGTGCAAATATTTTTATTTATACGCGATTTTGTAAAACAAACTGGAGAAGAGATTCATCATCACCATCATCATCATGAACAATAATAATAGTAATAACTGGTAATTAAATAGGTGTAATGATTAAGTAATAATATATAGTACATAATTAAATTGATTATTATCATTCTTTTAAGTTTGCATTGAGAGTTACTTTAAATTATTTATCTTTTCCATGAGGTGAACTATCTAGCAGCTAGAAAATTTATGACGCAATAAGATATTTAAGTCTGTTTCTGTATGTTTAGAAAAAAAAGTAAAAGTTGTGAATAAGACTGGTAAAAAAAGCCGCTAAAAACTTGCTAAAAAATATGTAAACTATAAAAAAAAATTAACTAAACTAACAAAAAAAGTCTTCATGTCATACTTTTCAAACAACTTAACAATGGCAAAAGGAAGAAATGTACTGCTACAATAATTATATGTACAACATTAGCTAGTTAAAATAATAATAATAATAATAATAAATACAATTAAAGGATTGTCGATATTTCGTGATCGACAACGCATTAAAATTGTCTAGGCTGAAGGTCATCTTTTACGAATGGCATCCATGTAATTATTGGATGAGGCGTCACTAACCGCTGCACTGAGCGTGCTTGTCGGGGGTGCTGAGGGAATGAAACCCAGATTCCTCAGCACCCTGCCCGCCCTCTCCACGAGAACGTACCTAGTAAAAAAAATCATACAGAAAGAAAGTGATTAGATGGTAACTTTCTTGATTACAAATTAAAATGACATTTTTAAAATAAAAACCTTGGAAAATTGGGGTTCCTTTTCTTTCTCAAACCAAATCTGGCAATATGTCGAAACATTTGGTTCAATCCGGTCCATCATGCCGAGAATCCGGATGGATGGTCCTAATCTGTTCTTGGCTCGAATGTCGTAGTATGCCCCATAAAAGTGTATGGTGCCATTAGAGGTTTTCAGAGTCTGTAAGGCAAGTAAGAAAATGCATTATTTTTTTGCCCTGTTGTTAGCAACTCACAAAATTGTAAACTAGTTTACAAAATATTTTTGAATTTCCAAATAGCTCCAGTTGAATTACCTGCCAGTACGTGTTGCTAAACTCAATATCATATATGGTCGGAAATCTTGCGCAACTAGCATTCTTGTAATTTCTCGGTCCATCCTTCTGTCCACCAAGGACATACGGCGGAAGGGGAATATTTCTGATGGTGGCTGCCGCATCCAAAATGAGCTGCTCTACAGTCTTTGTCTCTTTATCCACCAGGGGCTCATCATCCAGCCAAGGATATCTTGGCGTCGCTGTTGACGAGGCGCCCACAGTTAGCGCTCCCCCCGCTGCACCTCCCGCATTGATTCGTGTTGGGAGGGAGGACGCCCCTAGCAGCTCCACCGAGGAAGATGATCCATTATTCAAATTCAAGATATCAGCTTGTCCTGCAACGAATCTTGTTTGCTGGCTCGACTCCCCAATCCCATTACCATCCAAAGCGTCTAAATTATTCCCGTATAAGGATGCAACAGTCAAAGGAGCCACCCCAAGTCTTCCACCCAACGCAGCTATACTTCCACCTGGGGATCCACTCGAGTCCCCGCCATAGTCCTTCACTGCCCAGTGGAATACTCCGTAGGCCATGCACAACCAGAGGAGCAGCAAAAGAACGCGACGACAGGGACGGGCCACGAACCGGAACATTGTCGTCCCTCCCGTTGTACCGTTTAGTGAAATGCTCATATTGTTTCTTTTTTGAATATACTTCTTATCTTCTAAACTTTTACCGCTCACTTCTTGTCAAATGTTACGACTCCCAGCAGAAAATATCACTATACTTGCTTTACTCAGTCTTTCAACTGAATCACTGTATCAAACTTTTCTATTGTAGTAGCAAGCTATCCTTTTCCATCCTTCTGCATGGACTGGACTCCTTTGCTCATCCCAAATTTCTAAAAATAAACAAACAAGAAACCAAAAAAATAAGTATTTTATGATTGTAATAAAAGTTACTCATTTTATTCCAGCAGCATGCTATTTTTTTATACTGCATCTTTGGAACACATCACCAATCTTTAAAAATAGCAATTAAAGTTTCAATCTTGAAGTATGGATGATGGATATGCACCAAAACAATCATCAATCCCTTACATCATCGTCCATCAACAAAATGGGGAATAATAATCCAGGTAAAAAAATGACAATAACTTACAGCAATAATAATAGCAGCAATATAGCAGTAGTAACTTTACTTTGGCAGCAAATCAAACACAACAAACAGCAAAAATAACCAAGGCGTCTTTTACAAGACAAGCTGTACAACTACTTTAATTTCTTCCTTGTGCTTTCATGGCCATCTTACTATTAAATCCTACTTCATCAAACAAGCGTGTACACATGTAAATAATCAAGTTTGTAATAATCAAATCATCTTCCCTTTATCTCCTCTCTCTCTCTCTCTCTCTCTCTCTTCTCAAAAAATATTTCTTGTCCGAGGATTTAAAAAAAAATCATTATCCTACCACTCAATTATCCCTTGTTAACAACCACACATGATCATTGACAATAGCAGGAGCAAACGTCCCACCAAATTTATGCAGACAATTTCAGGAACCATTTCGGATTTTATTTGGAATGCAACGTGACACAATTTTTATTATTATTTGTAGATAGGTAGTACACATTTTACTGGAACCTGACAAATGTTATCCTCCAAACATTATTATCTTAGATGATAAGGAATTTAAGCATGAACAAATATGTTAATTTAGTTGGATGACTCGTCAAAACACAAAATGCTATTTTTTTTGTTTACATTTTTATTAGATACGACTTAGACTTGGTGGCATATTATATATATTGCATTTGAGAATGATTCCTCCAACCCTCAATGAAGGTAAGTATCAACTAATTCGACTTGTGTAGAGGTATGCACATAATATGCTGTATGAAAAATGTTTATAGAATGGAGTGGGACTCTGGGACTATGTTTTCATTTTTCTCTATAGCAAAAACATTTTGTTATTTTCCGTCCGCAATTTTTAGGTATTTCATTTTGTCCACTAGTATTCAACCCTCCACTCCAGAGAAGTCGCAGTCCCAAAAAACAAAATTCCATGCAATAAAAAAAACTAGCAATAAAATCTCCTACACACACACACACGAGGAGCAGCGTAGCAAAATTAATGTAATTACCGTGCATGTAACCACGATTCCATGATAAATGATCCTACAATCAGCATTATTATTAGTTAGCCAGCAAAAAAAGAAGAAGCGATCATTATCATGTCGTCATACTTTTTCACATATCGCAAAAAAAAATTATATAAAAAAAGTGATCGAAAATAAAAATAAATACTTGACTACTATATTATGCATCATCCTGTTCTTTTCATGAAAAATGAAGATGCGCCACATGGCAAACTATTGTTTTTTTTACAGGTGCATCATCATTATCAACTCAATCTTTTAAAAAAAATAGGGGAAAAAACTTTTTGGTGTCTTCTTCTTTTTCTATTCTTACGACACCCAAGAAGATGAAGAAGAAGAACAAGTTGATGGTTTTGTAGAGTCACAAAAATGGCATCTCTCTTGCAAACAACGCAAAACAGCTTAGAAGAATAAATACAGGAATGTACAAACTACAAAATCTGCATAATTTGACCTTGGAACCATCCTCATCTTCTTCTTTTCTTCGTCGTTGTCTTTTTCCACACACTCTGACTTGACTTATGTTATTTTTATGCCAAACAAACCAATATAATAATGATAATACTTGCTTATTATTATTATTCCTAATCGTCACATACCTACCTATACCCATTTTCCCATTATCATCCAAACCAACGATAATATTTTTAGACTACTACGCACAATATATATGTACATACATTTTAGTTTACATGCATATTAGATCCCTATTGTTCCATGATTTCATGATACTTTTTTTTTATACCACGATCATCTCATCATCCTCAAAAGCTTACTCATGGCTGAAAAAAAAATGTCCATTCCCCAAAGTCAAAATCTATTGAATATTATTAAATTTAAAAAAAAACAGTTGTTCATCGTCTGATGAGCATTGTCGTTGTCGTCGTCATTATCATCACCATCATCGTCATATTCATCAGCAGAGGACGTAAGAATTAAAATTTACAGGAAAATAGCTGCTAAATATATCAAACATGTCATAATTATATTCTATCCAAAAAAAAACTAGCAGCCATTCATCTTGTTTTTTTTGCTCTCCCTCTCTCTCTCTGACCATCCAACAAAGTACATGGTATACATAAAAAAAGTGTGAGAAATATCAAGGATAATGTCATGTCAGTCAGCACGGCAGCTGTAGTAGTAATAAACATCATCGTCATTTACCATATTATCACCCTCAAACTTAAACAAAACAACAAGTATTGCTCATTGAAACATTATTTTTTATAAACATAATTTAAAACATATAAAATACTACCCATTTTGAGATATTAAACAATGTTATTCATTATCATTGTGATTATAAAGGATTCACCTTTGTGCATCTTCTTCTTTTTTTTTGCTAATATTTGCAGATTTTTTTTTCTACCAATATTTTAGACCATTACGCTGCGCTGCTGGACAACATAAATTAGCTTCTTTTTTTGTCACTCTCTTCAATTCCCTTTGAGTAATAATTTGCTATTATTATTAATGATGATTATTTTGATGACGATGATAATGATGGTTGTGACCGCAGCAGCAGCAGCAGCAGCAGCAACAACAATCAACCACCATTGAACTGCACCTCACCGCCGCCGCACCAATAATACCAACAATTACAGCTAGTATTGTTACCACGACGAAAGATGATGATGATGATTATAATATGATGGCATAATATATTGTAATCTTCGGATATATAAGAGTGGGTGACGCTATAGATATGAAGATGATGATGATGAAAAATAGTGGACTTGAACATTATTAAAAAAAAAATAACCATGATAAATTCATTGAATGGAATTGGTGATGATGATGAAAATCAAAGAATGATACGCATGCATAGTAGTAGGTTTATAGCATATCATCATTGAAATCGTCATCATCATCGTCATGATCTCATCAAATCCCTCACAAAACAAAGTAATGTTCCATTTTTACCTTCATCATCTTCTTCTCTAAGTTAATATCATGATCATCATCGAATCAACCCCAACCACCCGACAGCCAAGAGAGAGACAGAGACCATCAAAAAAAAAGAAACATAGAATCCCTTTATCTCATTATCTGCCTGAGCTTCTTTTTTTTCTCTTGGACTCCTGTTTACTTTTAGTTACTTAGATACTTGTCTAAGCCATTATCCGCATATATGGATGCACTTCCTTTTTATTGGACAAACGTGAAGTTTTGAAGAAGAAGAAGAAGAAGACCCAGTATGCATATTGATGATGTCGATGTTGTTGACGATGATGATGATAAATTCTTCTAAAAGTGGTTACTCACATTTCCTATTAAATATTTCACATGCATGGGGAATTCATTACATCATCATCGTCATCGTCGGCTCCATCCTTCTCAACTCAGCAGCACATCACGCACAATCCTTCTCAAGAATGAAATGAAGATGCTATGTAAATAGTCAAATTGAAATGCCATAAAAATGGTAATAAGAAGCCTCATAATAGTTTCTTTTTTTAGGGGGGGGGAGGAGTACATACGACTCACTACAGACCAACAAAACGGACGACGGACGGACGGTTAAGCTAAATGAATAATATGCCGATGGAGGAATAGGAATGTTTTTCTCATCAACAGAATCTCTATCTGTCTGTCTGTCTGTCTGTCCTTTTTACTTGTTCATGGCTAAGTGATTATGAATGCTGTTCTAAAAGTTTGGAGTTCTTTGGATTGATTAAGAGACATGGAGTCTACTACAACAGTAAGTATTTAGTAACAAGGGAGTCAATCATACATATTTTTAGCTGTGTAATAGTGTGAAGATGTAATATTTTCAAAAAAATCATAATAATAACAATAGTAATATGCATGTCTTTGTTGACGGGAGAAAAAACTTTTTTTTAAAGATGAATACGAAAATCTACAAAGATATGAGCGAATGGAATAGAAGAAAACGAGCAAAAATAATCCCCAGAAAGAACATTTTCAAAAGCAATTGAGCAGTAGCAACAGCAAAAGCCGTAGGTATTTTTTGAGTTCTGAGTTCATCATTTTTATCAACATCATCCCAGTCATTGATCATAATTCTTGAGAAGGAATGAATAGAGGCTGACAAGAAATATATGAGGAAGCCTGAGGGCCATGGTCAGTCGTGACTTGGAAGAAGGAGAAGAGAAAAAAGAATACCATACACATGGTATACAGTAGGCATGTGAATGTGAACAAACACACACAACACAAATATGTGTGTAGCCAAATACCCAAAAATAGGCAAATATTTACATAATTTTTTCTTCTTCAAAATGAATATTATTATTAGAATTTTTTTTTCAAAAAAAGTATATAATCTTTTAATAAAAGTTTCGTGAAGAATTATACACGTAATAAAATGATGAGATATATGAATGTGCGGAGCAGCGCCTTTAAGCAAATAACTTGCAATTTCGCATTTTATCGATAAATAAATAACTGTCTACCTATTTACCTACATTAGATAGTAGCTGACAGAGTTTGTTATCTACGGGGGTCGGAGATAAAAGATGAAGATGAAGATACTTCGTCGTTTAGAAAAAGATAATAGATATAGATACAGATATTATTTGTCTTGAGCTTAAGATAATAG